>CAUYON010102628.1:0-26088 GCA_963573935.1 Arctocebus calabarensis | reverse complement strand
ACAAAATTCCTGTACGACCTAAATTGGCTTTCTGCCTGACCGCACTCCTTCAGTCCTAAATTGAGACCAAAAGTTAATCCCAAGCTAATTGAAGAGTTCAATTCAAGTACTGTTCTCCGAGATAGGTAGCCCCTAAAAGTTAATACCTCCATCGAGTAGAATAAGAGATGCCCACTATTTCTTGTGTAGTTTGAAGGGTAAAAAAAAAAAAAAAAAAACTCCCAGATGTCCAATTTCAGATTTACTGAAACATAAGAAAGAAGTACAATAAGTGATTGTGCCCAGGTATTGGTTGTTGCTGTGAGCTGTTTTGACAGGGAACTCTCTCCAGAGTGTTATCTTGAGGCTATTAATAAAAAAAAAAAAAACAACTTTAAAGCAGTGGCCAGGTACCGTGGCTCATGAGTGTAAATCTAACATTCTGGGAGGCTGAGTGGATCCCTTGAGCTCAGGACTTCAAGAGAGTGAGACCCTGTGTCCTGGCAGGCGCCTGCAGTGTTAGCTACTCAGGAGGCTGAGACAGGAGGATCCCTTTGAGCCCAAGAGTTTGAGGTTTCTGTGAGCTGGTACTCCATGGCACTCTACCTAGGGCAACAAAGTGAGACTCTGTCTCCAAAACAAAACCAAAAAACTCCAAAACTTTAAACTACTGATTACCTAACTATCAATAATATGCATTTACTAATATAACACTAACATGGTCTATTTGGGGGATACTGGTGTAAGAGCACATCTCTTCAGATAAACATTCTGGACAATAAAAACATGTTGTTAAAGCCACTTATTGATATATTTGGGGTTAAACACAGCAGCAGCTGATCATCAAATTTTAATTGCTGGTTTTTAATGCTGGGGACTTGCTAGAAGTCACAGGAGTTAAGGGCCCTCCAGGAAGAAGCCCTTTGGAATGTCCTGTGAGAGCTATTTCCTTGGACCTGCCTGTGTACAGAGGCTTCGGCACCTCCCAAACAGATCCAAACTCATCTGGCAGCAGAACTCTCTGTCCAAGTGAAATCTTCAGCACCCCAACATTTAAAGCAACCGGAAAGATAAAAGCAATGCCCTGGTTAACTCCACCGGCATTTTACTCTAAGTTTCACAGCAAATATATTATTATTCATAGAAACCTGGAAATACCTTCAGGAGGCAGAGGATAGTTTAAAACAGCTGTTTTACTGCATTTCTCTATTACAGGAACTTTTTTAACTTCTTTTTTTAGATTCTCCACCCCTACTCTCATAAGAAAAAAGAAGAACAAAACCTGGATTACATGTTATCCACAATGTGCTGAGAATTTCCGTGGATCATCTTAGTTCTAGATTATTTCAAAAGCCATTCTTATGTTTCCCCTTCTGTTTTGAGGGATAATTATTAATTTCAAATTTTTAGTTTAGTTTTTTTTGGCAGTTTTTGGCCAGGGCTGGGTTTGAACCCACCACTTCCGGCACATGGGGCCGGCGCCCTCCTCACTGAGCCACAGGCGCCACTCAAATTTTTAGTTTTTAATTAACTAAAAATCTGAAGCAGAAGTTACTTTGATGTCTGAGTATATCTTGATGTGAGCAAAAGACATTGCCAATACTGTGTGCAAATCAAGAGCTTGTGTATTTTGAAACGCCCCCCGGACATTTATACTCCAAAAAAATTCTATTCTCAGTTCATTTGTAACATGAGAAAGTAGCTCCCAAAGTTATTTGTGTTTGTTCTGTTCTGTTTTTACTTTTTGATTCCTGTAAATTGAAGCGCGCACACACTTGGGTTTTAGCAGTTTACTTCCACGTCTGGGCATTGTCTCATGTGAGATTTGTAGGGAAGAAGGAAAACCCTAATGCACTTAGCTGATTACTCTGACCCGCCATCTACCCAGCTATTGAGTGGACGGTAATGGCCCTTGTCTGACTTGCAGCTCAGCTCCTGAAATGCTGCTGCACCCAACCCCCAACCCAGGAGCCCAGTGACAAAAGTGCCAGCTAATCCTGGGGAGACGCAGATGTTAGCGATGGGAGAGAATAAATTGAATAAAAGCCAGGGTATGCACGCACCTACCCAGCATAGATGAGTTATTTTTCACAGCAGAGGCATTTATAAGCGAGTGTCACTTGTGTTGGTGAGTAAGAGAAACTGGGTGGAAGGCCCTGGCACCCCCCGCCCCCCGCCCTTCTGTCTGCTTCTTAGGAACCAGTTCCTCACGTGGTTTCTTTCTAAGATGAACTGTTCACAGTGTCTGGTCAACTCAGAATAGATCAAGGTACAGGGAGTGCCGAGAAGCTCTGTGTGTGTATGAACTCCACCTTCCTGGCCCTGGAGATGTATTGAGTAGGAAGAAGAGTGGGGTGTGCAGACGTGGTTCCCCTCCTCCTCCACACGCCCCTTCTGGCCTCTCAGTGTTTCTTCTCCCCTGGGATTGCACAGGGCAGCACTTCCCTGAGCAATGCTCTGTGGGCTCAGCCGAATTCTCTGGTTTCACTCCACAAGATGAACAACAGCGCTCTGGCCATTCATCACAGTCACATCATGTAACCGGAGCATCAATTTAGGGATGTAGGTGAGAGGCAGGGTTTCCCCCTGATTAAGAGTGAGTTTTCCTCACTCTCCACCCCACACCCTCCCACCCTGTTCCCAGCCCCTTTAAATGTTTTAATATACCATGGGATATCTGTGGGTTTCCTTTTTGGTGAATTTACTGGTATTCTTTCTTTCTTTTTTGTTTTGACGTGTGTAAAATTCAAGCATCACTTTCCAACCCGCATCTAATAACCTAAAGAAAGATGAAGTTTCCCACCTGTACCTTAGTTTAGAAAATAAAATCTTTGTAATAATGAGGCCTTTACAAATCGACTTAAATATTGTCCTTTGCGATTAGCAGAATGTCTACTCTTAAAAATCTGTAGTTTATCTTCTAAGATGTATGTTCTAACTAAAAAACAATTTATGATAAATTCTATCAGAAAAAGGCAATTTACAGAACAATGTGTTGATGCTTTAATTTAGTATTATCAATAATGCTTTTTAACTGCTAAAGCTTTATGAGGGAGAAAGAAAGACGCCCCTGTTAGAGCTTGATCTTTTATTTTAAAGGATAATTATTAATATAAGACCCAGCCATTTGTTTTCATAACTTAAAACACAAAACTGTCCCACGAACTAGGTTTCTGCTATGAAAGCGTGCTGCTATAACAGATAAGACCGCCCACGGTCACTGCCAGTGTACTATGACCCTTAAGGCAGAAGAATGTGTCTGTAATAATAATAATAATCATGATAATACCTCCTATTTATTGAACAACAAAATTGTTGGACAAGGTGGTGAGGTGGTAGACATTTTACACATATTCTTTTTTTTGTTTTTTGACAGTCTTACTCTCTCCCCTGGGTAGAGTGCTGTGGCATCATAGCTCACAGCAACGTCAAACTCCTAGGCTCAAGTGATCCTTCTTTTCTTCCAAGTAGCTGAGACTACAGGTGGCACAGCTAGTTTTTCTATTTGTAATGGAGACGGCGTTTTACTTTGCTCAGGCTGATATCAACTCCTGAGCAATCCATCCATCCTTCTCATCCAGAGTGCTAGGATGACAGCCTGAGCCATCATACCAGGCCTGTTTTATACATATTCTTGATTTCACAACCACCACTCCATGAGATATGGGAATTAACCCGTTATTTCTGTTTTATGACAGCAGCTCCAAGGGTGGGGCACCTTGAGTAAGATCCTACAGCTAACAGCTAGTATGTGAGAAAGTGTGACTTTCAGATGGAAAATCCCCTATTCAGGACTTCTACTTTGTCCCCATATTGCTGATAGGTCAAAACTGATGACTCAAAAGAGTAGAAACTTCATGAATGATTCACCAGGGAACTAAGGCTGAACTTTTTTGAGAGCCTTTAAAGATATTTATTTTTAAAATACCTTGGAAACACTTACCCATCTAACTGATACTTTTTGAATGGTTCCTGGGTGCCTGGTGCTGTGCTGAACTCCATGGCTGGAAGACATGGCCTTGTCCTCAAGAAGGCCAGTCTGTTGGAGAAGAAAAGCTTACAGATAATGTGTACTGGAGATCACTGAGGGATGTTCTGGGGCTGGAGGAGCCACGTTGGAGAGGGGAGAATGTATCAGGTTGAGTAGATGACTAACAAGCCAGGTGTGGTAACTCATGCCTATAATCCCAGCACTTTGAGAGGGTGAGGCAGGAGGACCCCTTGAGGCCAGGAGTTTGAGACCAGCCTGGGCAACATAGTGAGACCCCATCTCTTAACAAAAAAAGAGGATTGACGGAATCCTGGTAAACACCAGCTTATACTATCACTGGGCAACAGAATAGCAAGAGCCTGTGTGGGTATAGTCACAGTGGTAGGAAGGAAACCCATAGAACAAGTTATAATAGATGGAGCTAGGACTCGTAAACCTTTTCTGTGAAGGGTCAGGATTAAAATATTATAGGCTTTACTGGCCATCCGGCTTTGGTTGAACAATGCCGTTATAGCATACTGTCTACCTTGGCCACTATGTTGGATGGACTGTGTACACCTGAGTTCCAAAAAAGCTTTATTTGAAAAAACAAGTGGCAGGCTAGGTTGAGTTCATGGGCCGTAATATCCTGACCTCTGGAATAGGGGCAAGAGTTTGCTATAAAAAAGATCCGACTGAGAAGCAGCAGTTTTGATTGCACAGCAAAGCAATCGGCAGCTCCCGCTGGCATTCCAGCCCCTACCGCCATGTTGTAGGTGTGCAGTGAGTGCTTGTAGAATGACTAAATCAGAGGTTCTCAACCTAAGGGGTCGAAAGACCCTTTCACAGGGGTCACCTAAATGCATCCTGCATACCAGATATTTACATTCCGATTCATAACAGTAGCAAAATTACAGTTACGAAGTAACAACAAAAATAATTTTATGGTTGGGGGTCTCCGCAACATGAGGAACTGTATTAAGATTGAGAACCACTGACTAAATGATGGCTCCTGCTTGGCCTGGACGTAGTATCTGAGACCCTCTGGTGGTGAAGGGAGGAGTTACATGAATCATATACCATAGACTGGGTCAAGTATAAAAAACTAAAATTTGTTTCTTACGATTATGGAGGCTGGGAAAGTCCAAGATCAAGGTGCCATCCTGTTCTGTGTCTGGTGAGGTTCTGGTCTCTGCTGCTAAGAAGGGGCCTTGAATGCTACATCCACCAGAGGGGAGGAGTGCTGTGTCCTCATGCAGCAGAAGTCGGAAGGGCAAGCCAGCTGAATACTGTAACTGTGTAATACTGAAACTCTTATAAAGGCCTTGATCTCACTGCCAAGAGGAGGGGTCCTCATGACCCAGTCACTCCCAGAAGCACTCCCTGAACCCTCCCCACTGACACCATCACATTGGCAATTAAGTTTCAATACAGTGAATTTTGGAAGGGACACATTCAAACCATAGCAGGCTCTATGTTAAAAGCAAAGATACCCGGGTAAATGAGTCATAATTCAAGTCTTTTGATTCACTTTTTCAATAGATATCAAGTCTGCTCTTGGTCTCACTGATCCATTCTAATCCTCCCAAGTTGTTTGGAGTCAATAGAGGAAATAGGTTAGCTACCAAGCAGTTGAACTGCAGTGTAGCAAGTTTTACAGCAGAAGCATGAAGAGGAGACATCCAGCCCTGTCTCCCAGGGTAGTCAGCAAAGAAAGACTTCTGGAGGAAGTGATGTCAAACTCTAAGGACCAGCAGCAGCTAACGACGTAAAGGGTGGAGGAGGACAGGGGAGGTGAGAATTCTGTTCCAGGTAGACGGAATGGGATGTGCGAAGTCCCAGGGGCAAGGCTGAACATGCTGATTTGCAGGTACTGTAGGCTAAACCAGGTGCCAGTAGGGCCCTGGGAAACAGAGATTACATGGGACAGTGTATGTGTAATGTGGACTTTATTCTGATGCTAATGAGGAACATTGGCTGATTTTTTTTTTAAGTTGGGGGTGGGCAAGTCACCAGATTGAATTCGAATTTTGGAAGATGAACCTTACTGCATTATGGAGAATAGGTTGAGAGTGTTGAGATTGGAGTCTGTAAGGACAGTTAGCAGGTGCAAGTGATCCCAGAGGGAGACGTGAGGTCTTGAACTCAGTGAGTAGATACAGCGAGAGAAGCCTAGAGATTCTGAAGCCCTTAGCACGGGGCCTGTAACACTAGGGGTAGGTGAGGAAACTGGAGGGTCAAGGACCCCCACCTTTGATCTGCAGCACATCCCTTTCAGGTTGCGTTTATCTCTTAGATCCCCAGGTTTGGCTGTGACCTACTCAAGGAGTCTCCATTGTATCTATGGCGCCCAGTGCAGGAGCACAGCAGGTGAAGGTGGCAGATCAGTGCACGGAGTCTGATTCACAGAGTTCTGTGGCAAGGAGGGACCTCTGAGCAGAGGATGGAGCACATGGTGGCTCCTCCTTGGGATGCGGCCTGGTGGCTGAACAGGGCTGTTTCTCAGCTCTCAGTCTTTGTGGGCTCTGTGAACAGGTCCAAGGGAACAGGCAGAGGGCACGTTGGGCCTTGGCCACAACCCAGGGTGCTTTTCAGAGCTGAAGTCCGAGCTGCTCCGTGTGGGGTTCTGAGTGTTCATTCACGCATTGCGCATGGCCCTGTATTTTAAGTCTGGAGTCTGGGGATGGCGGTGGGAGGAAAGAGACAGGAGATATAATCCCATCGCAAAAAACCCCAGTCCTATGAATTCTGGCTTGGCTGATTGGGCCCATTGTGTTGTGTTTTATGTCTCAGGAATGGGGAGGACTTAGGAAGTAGAGGAAAAATAAATGATGCACCCTGCAGGGAAATTCTTTAGTGCTCCAAAGAACTTAAGGGTTAGCTGATGTGTCCTCTTCCGGACAAAGTAGCTTTGGGTAAGAGTTACAGAATTGTGAGTGACAGGAGTAACAAAGGGAAGTCGTCAGTCACTGTGAATGTGTACGAAAGAGAGCGCGTGTCAGGAATTAGAAACTGACCTTCATTTTTAGGGAGGCAGCTTCAGAGCACGGAAGCACGGTTACTGTGCCCACTGCGCACTCTATACTAAAAACAAAAACACCTTGAACTTGCTTTCTCTCTTCTACCAGACGTGCTTTGGCCAGAGGTTGTCAAAGCCACAGGCACACTGGCTACAATGCCAGTGTGCTTGGGCCCCAAACTTCAGATTACGTTATCTTTCCCTTTTCATGACTAAATATTTTCTTTTCCTTTTCTTCATGGCTAAATATTTTTATTAGGACACTGCTTGCTATGAACTACCCAGGGGTCATGGTGGTTATGAGCATTTACTGAAAGCCACAAACATCGTAAGACCATCATGCTTTGTGTTTCCCATGGTTCCACAAATCTGATTTTGTTGTCTGCTCCTCCTAAGCCTGCATGGCACGTGTAACTCTGAGGCCAGCGCTCACACCCCCTTTAATATTTTAACACCTCGTGGTATGTCTTAGGAGCCTGCTAAACATAGCTCCCTGAGGCCTCTGGCTGCTTCATGTTTATTCCTAGTTCTATGAGCGTGCTTTTCCAGTGGAAGGTGAGTGAGGTATGGGGTTAGCAGAAAGTGGCCGAGACCCTTGGAAAGAGAGGCAAATGAGAGCCACAGTGGCATAGCATTTGGTAAGGAGCAACACTTTTGCCTATTATAATCCTGTAGAAAACAGTCTTGGTTATTCTAAACTATAGGTCAAGGCCCATTTTTATGGGAAAGCAAGCCTAGCAGAATAGAATTTTATCTTTATTTTTGTATTTTTGAGACAGGGTCTCATTGTGTTTGCCGAGTTTGGAGTGCGATAGCTTCATCGTAGCTCACTGCAGTCTCAAACTCCTGGGCTCAAGCAATGTGCTTGAGTAGCTAGGGCTACAGGTGCATGTGCCCACACCTGGATAATTTTTCTATTTTTTGTTGAGAGGGAGGTCTCGCTATGTTGTCCAGACTGATTTTGAACTCCTGGTCTCAAATGATCCTCCCTCCTTGGCCTCCCAAAGTTAGGATTGCAGAGGTGAGCCACCATGCATGGCCTAGGCTTTTAAAGCACAGGAAAAACAGGTACACTTCAAAAAGCAGGAGGAAAACTGTGAACGGAGAAAAGATGTGTTAGGGAGAAATAAATACTTAAAATAATTAAAGTAAAAGAAAGGTAAAGAAACATCAGAATTGAGTAGGAAAAGAAAGTAGAAAGGAGGGTAGATTAAAGAATTGCAAGGTGGGTTTTGGTTTTGCCTTCTCCCCGCCTTTTTAGCAGTAGTTAGGGAGGAACTGACATTATATGGAGGAAAATCCGTGCCCCTCTGGGCTCCTGTGGGCTGGGACGTATCGTGTTCAGCGTTGCGTTCTCTGCGCTGACGCCGTGGCTGGGCGTACGGGAGGTTTGGTTGGTGAGTACCGGGAAGAGCGGTTCCTCACTTCTGTGGAGTGAGAGCCTGGGAGTAGGGAGAATAAAATCAGAGGTAGCTGAAAATGCCTGAAATGGCAGAGTTCTGTGGTAGGATATAGTACTGGCATTGTCAAATAAAAGCAGCTGTATCTAGAAGTTTACATTTTTGACTTAAGTACCAACCCCCGAATGTTAGTATTACAGTGGAGCTGTCTGCGGTGTGGGATTTCTCTGGTGTCCAGAGATCAGCGTGCATATGGTAACGGAACGCTTTCCAAGAACAGCGTGAAGCCCTCTCTGTAGCCTTCCCTGGAGGGGAGCCAGGTCGTAGAGCTTCGTCTGACGGTGGCTGTCAGCAGCAAATGTCCATGATCAAGATATCTAGGGATTCAAGATTAGTGGGAAAGAAATGTGTGTCACGCTGCTTGGCAGAGAAAGGGGAATGGCTTTTTCTTACCTTTTAGTCTGCTAGGGGTATGTGTGGTCTATATATGACTGTAATGACTGGCTATCTCCCTAATATACATACCAGCGTAGCTTTATGTACTGGTGTGTTGTTATTGAGAAAGCTAATGCAATGTTAGTTATTGAACAGCCATTAGTTTTTAAGTGACAGACAGATCTTAGTAAAATGCACTTCACTCACTAGCTGCAAAGACAGATCCTTTCTGTAATCACCTGGGATCTTCTAGCATTTTAGAGACATTCTCTTAGGGAGTCCATGTAGTATGCGTTTTAAATTGGTTCTTGACTACATGTGTGTGTTGAGGTTCGGACTGAGGGAAAATCCATTGTAGTTGTAGTTTCCAGTTCCCAGGCAGGTGTCATGCGTAATTCCTCCCTTTTTTCATGCTTCTAAAAATGTTGGACTTTTTGTAGTTGTGTGTGTCTCTACTAAAACTTCTTCATTCAAGTGTGATGCCAACTGACCTCTAAGCGGATTTGGCTATGTTTAAATAAGTGGGTTGTGTGTGAGCCCCAGTAGCTGACGTGGGTCAGAGTTCCAGTGGCCTTCTCCTTCCAGACTCTTCATGGAATCCTTCTGTGTATACAAACTCTAAATTACATAAGAAGTAAAAAAAACACTTGCAGAGCCTTTTTTTTTTTTTTTTTTTTTTTTGAGACAGCATCTCCCTATGTCACCCTGGGTAGAATGGTATCATCCTAGCTCACAGCAACCTCAAACTCTTGGGCTCAAGTGATCCTCCTGCCTCAGCTACTCAAGTAGCTGGAACTATAAGCACCCACCACAATGCCCAGCTAGTTTTTCCATTTTTGGCAGAGACGGGGTCTCACTGTTGCTCAGGCTGGTCTTGAACTCCTCAGCTCAAGCAATCCACCTGCCTCAGCCTTCCAGAGTGCTGAGATTACAGGCATGAGTGGCGGCGTGCGGCCTACGGAGCCTATTTTCTGATCTTTTAGATGTGCTGACAAAACCTTACATGAAAAGTTAACATGAAGCAAATGTGAGCTTTCTGGGAGCAGCATTCCTGTAACGTTGTCAGGATTAGGTGACAAGCACCTGCCATGCCAGTGGTGGCAAATAAGACTGCTTCAGAATTGAATGTGTGGGCACGAGGTAAAGTTGGGCGTGGCGGATTCTCAGACCACACCTGTTCTGAGGGTAGAGTGCAAGTTCCATATCTTGGTCGGCTCGGACTGCTAACAAAATGCCATCAGCTGGGGTGACTTGTAAACAACAGACATTTATTTCTCACAGTTCTGGAGGCTGGGAAGTCCGAGATCAAGGTGAGGGCAGATTGAACAATTGGTGAACACCCTGCTTCCTGGTTCCTAGACGGCCGTCTTATCACCGTGTCCTCACTCTACAGGGGGACAAGGAAGTTCTCTGGGGTTTCTAATCCCACTCTTGAGGGCTTCACCCTCATGACTTAATCACCTTGCCTGCCCCACCTTTTAAAACCATCACACTGGAGGATAGGATTTCAACATATGAATTTGGGGGTCACAGACATTCAGTCTATATCATATTTGTAGCCAATCTATATGTCATAGACACCAGTAGTTTCACCATTGAGATATCTTTCTAATCTCCATGGAGCTAACTTACAAAGCCTTTAGGGTTGATAGAGGGGAAGAGCTTGAAGTCGCTGCCTCGAGACTGAGGCTTTTGGTTAGGCATCATTTCAGCAGGACACATGGAGTGTGTGACCGGTGCCTGGTTAGGGTGGACCTCAGACCCTGGAGGATAGACTAAAACTGACAGGTCCCTACCCCACAGCTCTGCTGTACAATTTTAAAGTAAGCGATTGTTCATATAATTCTCCCTTTTCTGGATATTAATGCTCTCTGTTTGGACGGCTTCCCTGGTATCACCAACCTCGCCGTCTCCTCTTTCCTACATTTGCTCATGCCAGGTCCCTCTGTTTGGCTGTGTGCTGGGTTCACATTTGCCCCAAAGGAACATGCCGCGAGCTTCCTTTCCCCTCCGTAAATTCAACCTTCAAATTCCTCACCAGACTTGTACCATAGTACATGCTGTGTAGTATGTAGAATTTACTGAGATAAAAGGGAAACCCCAATTCCCTGCCCCTTACTCAATCCACACGCCACCAAGTTTAAGGATCCCCATCCATCCACCGTGCTGGGGGCCCCTACTCAATACTGGTTTTATGTTTGTGTTGGGAGAAGGTGCTATTAGTCTAATATTTTAGACTATATCATAAGGTTTAGGATAAGGGCCTCGATTGCATTTTCTAGTCTACCTTCCAGCTTATCCAGCTTAGCAGAACACCAAACTCATAGTAGAGACTGAAGAAATATTTAAGAGCTGTGATTAAGGAGCAGAAAGGGACAGTATGGGCAAATTATGGGAAGGTATGTTTAGATGCCTTCCAATCCCTGGTCAGAGTCACTTGTTTGAAAAAAAAAATAAAAACCAAAAAAAGTTCAATTGTACTGTTGAGAGTTTAAAGCAGCAGTTCTCAACTGTGGATTGTGAACTGCATTAAAGGTCCACAGCACTGGGAAGGTTGAGAACCACTGGTTTAAAGCATCACTCTTTCCAGCCACAGCTTTGTCACCACAGTCTCCGCCCTAATGGATCCCACTGTTAATGCCCAAATAATACTACAAGAGCCTATGATAAATGTATAGGGTAGATCAAATTGTGGTGGTGATAGTAAAAAGAGAGAAATAACACTCAACTGTGTCCTTTAAGTCAGATGGGGACTGTATCTTACAAATTATATCACTCTGACAGAGATGGCTTTAGGCATGGATGGTGTTTCTATAAGCAAAAGTAAAATCACACTTTAGACCCGTCTGTTTATAAATTTTACAAAAGAGTATGCACCCTTCTTCCTTTTTTTTTTTTTTTTTTTGGCCCGACTTATGGTTTCTTTTCTTGTAAGGTAGATAAGAATAAAGTTACGGGAGCCTGACCCCAAATGTAACATCCTGGGAAGTAGATGATTCCCTGCAGGAATGGCCACAGAAGGGAAGTAGCAACAGGTCAGCTGACACCAGGAGCTACAGGCTAATGTTTGAAAACAGCTGCTTTCCTGCTCTGAGTCCAGTGGTGTCCTTGAGTGAGAAAAATAACAGGCCTTGCCTTTTGTTTTACAATTTAATATAAAATGCTTTCCCATAATAAATTTTTCTGCTGGGTTCTTACACTAAAATTATTGCCGCCGTAAAGGTAGTCATGGCCCCAAAGCCTAAAGGAAATCAAGATAGGTCTAAAATACAGTGTACACATTCGTCGTATTTCTGTTTCCCTTCTCTGCTTTATGGGCTCTGTTTGGAGAATCCCAGTTGGGGCTGCCTTGGGCACAGCCTGGGGTTTCGTGTCGTTGCTGAGGCAGAGAGAGATTGAGTAGGGAGCCCTTGATATATGACCAGTGGGAGCAACACCATTTGGGGAAGGGAAGTAATTTTTGAAGCCTGACTTTCTGTACTTCTGAGGCATTTTAATAAGTCTGTTTTTTATGACTTTAGGTAAACATGTCAAGTATTTCCTAAACTCAGAATGAGTTTTGTACGCATGAATTTGCATCAATCTGGGAATGTAAGAGCCTGTCAGGAGAACCCGGACCCCTGCTTCTACGTACAGAATATAATCCCACTCTGTCGGCTATGCAGCTTCTGTTCAGCCTTCTTGGGATAGTCCTTGCATGAAAGTAGATACGATGGTGATACACAGTACATCCTTTAGCCCCTCCCAGAAGGGCTGCAGGATCTGACCTCGGTGTTAAGGCCTCTGAGTTTTAGAGTGAGTTGTAACATAGAAGAGCTTAAGAAATCTACATCTGCATGTTCATGGCTGTGAGGTTGGGAACGCCGCCTTTGAGTAAGGTAGTGAGGACTTCTGTAATTCCTCAGGTAAGAGTGTCTCTTTAAAGAGCTCGGCACCCGTAGCTTAGTGGTTAGGGCACTGGCCACAAACACGAGGGCTTGTGATTTCAAACCCAGCCCCAGGCCTGCTAAACAACAATGACAACAACAACAACAACAACAACAAAATAGCTGGGCATTGTGGTGGGCACCTGTAGTCCCGGCTACTTGGGAGGCTGAGGCAAGAGAATCACTATGCCCAAGAGTTTGAGGATGCCGTGAGCTGTGATGCCACGGCACTCAGACAGAATCTCACTGTGTCATGTCCCCTTTCCCCCCAAAAAAGACCTGAACCTTTTTAGAAATAGGTGTCTGTCTGGTACCTGGTATCCTTGATAGCTGAATTTTTTGTGACTCTGCTTTGCCTCTGTTTCTGTAAACTTAAAAGTAGTGAATGTTATATCCTGGCATCAAAGCAAACTACATTGTCTCCTATGGTAGAAAGATTGATTGGGTTTTTTCAATTTCTTCACCTCACATTCTAGGTAATAATGAAAGTCTTATGCCATCTCAAAGAACCTAGTTGAAGGAAGTTACAAATATCATCACCCAGAGGACTTGGTCCTTTACTTTTTAATATAGGGCAGCAGCCTGAGGCAGGGAAGAGCTGTCCAAAAAGCCAGCTGTAAATCCAAAGCTTCTGAGTGTTCTTGAAGGGTGATAGTTTTCCTTCTGCATGAGATCAAGGAACTTTGTAGAAGTGACTCTGTCTTGCCCATTAGGGGAACAAACAGACACATGAAACAGACACATGCCAACTTCTTTCTCATAAAGTTTGTCTTGCAAGAGATCGATTCTAAGTAATTACCTAGTTTACAAATTATTATATCTATAGACTAGAATATGTCATTGTGACAGGTAGTAAAGATACGTGTCTTCAGCACCAGAACCTTTTTCTTTTTTTTTTTTTTTCTTCCCAAAAGAAAGTTCACAGACTTAGCCTCCTTTGGGCACGTCTCCACTCCATCCAAATTAGTTCAGTTGGCCATTGGAACAGGTTGGCTGAGAGGTATCAATGTAATCGTAGTACAAAGTGGCGAGTGTGGAATTGTCCATGCCCTTTGGTGAGCAGGTATTACCAATGAGTAAGTATTTAGCCAGGTAAATTCTCTTCTGCAAAGGAAAAGTGACTTCAAACGTAATTGAAAACCAAACTATTCAGGCCCCATCTCTACTGATGAAAGTAGGTTCCCCATTGCTCTAATGTGGCCTCTGGGGAAGGACTTTTCACTTTGTTACCAAAGGCCATTTGTTGTTCTTTTTATAGGTGTGTTTCTCTTTAAGCTGTGTCCTCTAGCTAGGATCAGACTGGACCACTGCCATGCCTGTTTCTCCCAGTAGGTACAATTCTAAAAGGGTGTGTGAGTATAACTTTTGTAAATGAGCTCATGTTTTAAACACCTGATGAGAATCATTTATGTTAAGTGCTGTGCTCCCAGCAGGCACTGGGTGACTACTCAGATAAATGCAAAGAACAAAGTAAGAAAAGATAAGGATTGTCTTTTAAGAACAACTTTTTTTGTTGGAGCCATTCTGTAAGGTTCAATTTCTGCAGAACACCATTCCCCAAGCCTATGATAGATGTTACCAGACCTTGTTCAAATGATAGCCTTTATTTGACTTTAGCATTGCTTTGTATTAATGTTAGTGAAAGTAGCTAACACTTACTGGGTGTGTAAGTGAACCAGCTTTGTACTAAACATCTTCCTCTGCTGTCTCACGTAATCCTGATGGCAGGCAGTCCTGTGAGGTGAGGACGCCGGATCAAAGAGGTGAAGCTTGCCTGTAGCTGCTTTACTAGTAAGCGGTGGAGTCTGGTCTCAAATCCCAGCCTGTCTGATTCCAAAATTCCTAACCCCCAAATTCATGTCTTTGTATCCCCTGTGTGTGTATGTGTGTCCATTGGATGCCTGAACTCTGTTTTATACATACATCTTGGTTCCTTGGTTTTAACTGTAAGGCCTGGTGTACAGCAGCTCTTACCTTGGATGAATGAAGTGAGAAGAAAGGACCGAAAAGTTGTGGTCGGAAGACCTGGGTTCTGCTAGTTGAGGCAGCAGATAAATTATTTCACCTCTCTAGAAACCACGTAAGTTAAGGGTAATAACCCTGCCTTGCCCATCTCCCACAGCTGTTGTGAGGGGCAAATGAGGCCTCCTGAGCTCCGTCAGGAGCTGTGCACATGGTGAGTGTTCATAAATGCACCACTGGATTTGCCTGTTTTATAAGTACTAGATGGTTCAAGACTCGGCCTGCTCGAAACACCTGGAATATTTAATATTGGGGGAATAACTTTTCTAAGGAAAGGATAGATTTTTATAAAGCCAGGAGGAAAAAATTCTTGAAGATGATTTTAAGGTCCTGCTGTGTGGTGCACACGTTGGCTCCTAGTTAGCAGGGGAAGAAATCACCCTATCAGAGTGAGTGTACATGGAATCGGGGTCCAGGGGACATGGTGCTCAGAGGAGCTTGGATGCTGCCTTTCTTGGGGAAGTACCCTCATCTGGCTGCCAGGCCTTAGTTTCCCTGTTTGCAAAACAAGATGTTTGGACTGGACGACTCCAAGCTCCAGTGACCTGTCCTTCTAAACTTGAGTTTGCAGTCCTGCAGGCCTGAGCTGTCCGCTAACACAGCTGTCACTGCTCACTCCAGATGCCAGTACAATGTTTGCCACAAGCCTGAGGACTCTCATTGTGCTGCTGGAAGGGCTGGCCGGTGAAGCAACAGGGAAGTCCCCGGGGTGCAACTTGAGGTTCCTTCTATAGGACTGTGCCGGCCCCCAAAGCTGGCCTGTGCCCTGTATCAACCGAGGGAGCTTGTGAGCCCCCTTCAGCTCCAATTTTAGTAATCTGATTTGGGAGAATGCTCCATTTCCCTGCTTCATTTTAGTACCATCTCACCCCTAATCCATCGATTTGAAACTCAGATTTCCCTTACTTAAAGCAAATAAGATATTTTTCTATAGTATAATATAAAAATTTTCTTTAAGACTTTCTTTCCGCCTTACAGCTATTTATACTTTCAAACGTAGTCTTTGGATAGACTGATAAGAACGTGCCCTCTGATAGCATCCATCGTGAGTTTCGTAATATTTATTTTCAAGAGTATCGTCTAGGCTTCCTGTTGACAGTGGCAGGTACACAGAGCAGGTGTGATTATTCCCTTTAAGGGAAAGGGAAGCTCCAGAAGGCACACGGCAGAGCTGGGGTTCAGATGCTATTTTCTCCATCCTGTTTAGTCCACCTACTCTGTGATACAAACTCACACTACAGCTGGCCAGGCCGGAGATGCTGTTCCTGCAGCCTAGGACACAGAGACTTGGAAGTGATCTCCCTGCGCATCTCAAACCCCCTCCCCTCATTCTTTGACAGCATCAGTTAACCTTCCTATGAAAGCTGTACCAGGAGCATCCAAGCAGGCTGCATACAGATTATTTGAGGACTGTCGTGCTTATCTGTGGTATTGGTTATAGCGAAAAGTATGCACAGACCTTCTTTTTTTCTCCCTCCCTCCCCCTGCCACCCAGCTTTGTTAGTGTTTGTGTACTTATGTGTGGCCCACGGCAACTCTTGTTCTTCCAGTGTGCAGCAGAACAGAAAAAAGGTTGGACACCCCTGAACCACGTCATACGACGTAAAATACATCAGATCTTGGGAACTCTTTGAGGAAAATGCCAGTAGGGAGGGGCGATGAGAGAGGGAGAGGAGGAAAAGACTAAGGCTGGCATTTGAAGGGCCTCCCTCCTCTGGTAATGGGACTCTGTCTGACTTTGGCTGGAGAAGCAGCCCCGAGTCCCAAAGGCCCTGTGTCGGCCCTGCCGTGTGTTAGTTACAGGGGACGGTCCTGCTGTCCACTGTCGGCCTCCGGCTAGATCTCCTGTTACTGTGTGTTTGCACCGATCAGTTGTTGCATGTACGACTCCAAATCAGTTTGGTTTTCTGAATTAATCCCCCTTGAATTTGAGGCCTACTCTCTGATGAACATCAAGAGGTATTATGATCAGAAGTGGATGGAATCAGCCTCCCCTGTGATGATATTGGCTCTTCCTCCATGCGGTGGTGTTTTCTGCATTCCTGCCAGCCATGCTTTTCCACCCGGAGTGTGCCTGTGCGGCCCGGGGCTCCCTGGCTCCTCCCGGCATTTCTCCCCTGTGGGTCCCCAGCGCCCTCACATCTGCCCGGCTGATCTGAACAGAGACATGAAATGAGCATCAGGTGTTTTTAATACTGAAAATAAACTTTGATTTGGTGCATTTAAGAAAATTTAATGCATTCGTAAGGGAAAATGGTTGAATTTTAAGTAGCCGTCAGCACGGTGTTAGAAACTAAAAATCTTTATTTCAGGATCAATGACACATTTCTGAGGATGAGAGCTTTGTGTGCGAAGGGCTTCGTCTAGTGTGATGGCTTCGTCCCTTCACGGTTAGTGCTGGAACGATCCTCCGTGATGATTTTATATGTGGCCTGACCCTAGTCTTGCCCGTAATGCTGATTAAACTGTTCTCACAAAATCCTGAGGCTGTTCTCAGGAACAGAGAAAGTCGTTTTCTGGGAACACTCTGTTATTCCAACAGTGTTTATAAGCTTTATCTTTATTCCTCCTCTTTATCTCGTCCACCCAGAAATCTCTGTACAGAGAGCAGTGTTCTCTTGCACTTTAAGAATAAGATAAAAGTTGCAGGAAAAGATAGGACAGCTGGGGAGGTTGGGTCCATACTCAGAGTTTGGTCACGTTTGGTCTCCTTTCAAGTTTTATTTACCTCTTAAGGCTCAGACTGGATGGGCCAAGTTAAGAAGCAATCCCAGTAATTTGTTTTTTTAGCCTTCTTACATGTTTTATCATGCTCACTGTACGTTAATCTGAGAATGAAATGCCATGTTGCCTTGCCCAGGATCTATGGCAAGGAAATCTTACTGCAAAACTCATACAAATAAGTGGTTTCTGTTCATAGCCCGTGCAGCCTTTATTACTGATACTTGATCCCGTGGTGGAGTGGGGCGACAAGACCCACACGCTCCCTGCAGCCCCTGGTTATATTCCTAACTGCGTCTGTGTGAAAGTCAGAGGTTGCACGGCGCTGGGTTGAGTGGTTGAGCGTTGGCCTGCCGAGTTGCTTTGTTAAAGCCACAAACTTGGAAGCGAAATAATCATGCCGAGTGATCGGGCTTCTGTGGACTCCTCTGTAAATAGCATGCGCTCAGGGAGTATCTGTGGCCCCCTGGGCGGGTCAGCAAAGTGGTTGTGAGGCAGAGTAATCTGGTCTGGGTCGTGCTGAAAGCTCTTATTGATATGGGATTAGTCTCGGTGGAGACAACGCACTGTCACATGGACGTCAGTGCGATTGAGAGGAGTGGGTTGGAGGCCAGTGGGGGAAGGGACAGCGCTGACTCACTGAGTTCATTAAAAGGCTGCTGAACAGGCGGACTCGCTGCAGGCCACACCAGCGCCTGGACTGTGCCGCCCGCCACCACACCCATCCCCACACCTCTCCGGCGAGGAAGACCAGAGCATGTGACGAGGTAGGAAGGAGGCCGGCCGAGCTCACAGCTCACGCTTCCTCCTGTGGGCTCCAAGCCCTGGGGAGATAGACGCAGGTGGGCGAGAGTGAGGCCAGCCTGCTGCCACGCAGGGGGGTGCCAGCCTCCAATCCAGAGAGCTGTCTTCTTGTATAAATGGGAAGGGGGGTGGCCATCAAGAGATTTCCTGGCTCAGTGGCTCAAAAATTCTGAAAGGGAAAATTGTGTGTGTTTTACTAGTCACCAGCCTTGAAATGATGTTTTGCCCGACTGGGTATGATTTAAAGTCCCTCTTCAACTTGAAGTGAGCAGGCATTGTCGATGCAGGTGAGACAAACAGGGCTGGAAAGATAGCCAGTCATTGTCTGCCATAAGGGCCGTATAGTTGGAAAGTTTGAAGCCTCTGGACCCCTAGAAAAAGTATAAAAATGAACAATTTTTGTCTGCGTTTAGGCTGGGGGGAAGTCGAAGGTGTTGGTGGGGAAAGGAATTGGGGCAGAAGTCATAACATTGGATGAATCTCGTCTTACCTCTGTAAGCGGAAAGTAGTTACATGTTGGAAGTTTTTTCTAACCTTAGCCATGTAATCTGCCTGTGTGTGTGAGTGTGTGCTAGTCCAAGACGGAGGTACCTGTGTGCGTGTGTCCCTTCTGCGTACACCGGGCCATAATGTCCACGTCCAGGGAGAAGCAGGGGGATAAACCTGCAGGCCCGCTCTGTGCATTCACTGTCAGAATAGACTGACAGCCGGTGGTAACTAGAGAAACCTTTCAAAGAAAACCCTGAATGTTGGAGCGACCCTAGGATAAATTATTAGTCCTGGAAGACTGACTTTGGCAAATCCAGATTAAGAAGTGGCTGCTTGAACCAAGCAAGTTTTTTGTTTGTTTGTTTGTTTTTTTGAGCAACTAGTAAAAGATCATTTCTTGTTGAAGTTCTATGTTCACTCAAGCAGAACCCCAAGATTGCTTTTCGTTCTTTTTTTTAAACTTCTTCCCTATCCCTCTCCTTTTTTCTTTTTTCTTTTGCAAAACTGAACATTGAATTGAATTAATCACAGTTTGTTCAGAAGTGTCTAGGCAAGGAAGGCAGACAGCAGGAATGTGGTGGCTTTAGTTAAAAAGGAGAAGTTAGTGATGGGGGATTATTAATTATTACTAATAGTTATATTATGCAGCCTTAAAGAAAGACGGAGACTTTACCTCTTTCATGTTTACATGGATGGAGCTGGAACATATTCTTCTTAGCAAAGTATCTCAAGAATGGAAAAAAAGTATCCAATGTACTCAGCCCTACTATGAAGCTAATTTATAGCTTTCATGTGAAGGCTATAAAACAACTATAGCACAAGAATATGGGGAAAGGGGCAAAGGAGGGAAAGGGTGAGGTTGGGGTGGAGGGAGGGTATTTGGTGAGGCCACACCTACAGTGCATCTTAGAAGAGTACAGGCGAACCTTACTATATACAGAATGCAAATGTCTTTATACAATAACTAAGAAAATGCCATGAAGGCTATCAGATTGATGAAAATAGTTCAGATTGTATATGAAACCAGCACATTGTACCCCTTGATTGCACTAATGTACACAGCTATGATTCAATAATAAAAAAAAAAAAAAAGAAAGTTCATTGAATTTGGAGCAGTAAATTCTGGTGGTGGGAAAGGCAATGACAACCAAGAAATAACTTTGAGGTGCACAAGGACAAACCCAAAACTACTGTGTGAGATCTAATAAAATATATAATATTGAGAGACATAAGAGGTTCTTCAAATATAGGAAATTCCACCATTCAAAGGTATTTAAACTCCTAAAATGGATTTAAAATTCACTGCAATCCCAGTTAAAAAAAAAAACTCTAGTTGGAAATGTGCAAAACTTCAAAAGATGATAAAATTCATATGGCAGAATAAAGAGATAAGAATAATTAAGATAGTTGTGAAGAAGAATAAGTTACCTATAATATGTTAAGTCTTATGAAACAACTAGAGTAATTAAAAAAAATACCATGGGGCATTGGCACAGAAGTGTGTGAGCAGGGGACCAGAGCGGAGAACTCAGAATGTGGAAATTTGACACGCCACAGAAGTGGAGCAATATCAGAGGAGAAAGGATGGGCTCATCAGGAAATTTTGCTGGAACAAATGATTTTCCATGTTTAACAGAATAATTATCCTTGCCTCACACACAGAGAAAATTAATTTTAGATGTATTAAAAACCTAAAAGCACAAACTTTCAAGCTTTTGGAAGACAACATAATTGAAGATTCTCCTGACACAGTAAAGTTGACCTGATTGAGATGAGTTTTGGCTAAAACGATCCCATTTCTAGGTTTGAAAACTGTAAGAATTCATATCCTAAATGCACAAAAAGACGTGTGCAAAAGGGCTCATTTTCTAATATCTTGTAATAGTGAAAAACTAGAAAAAGACCTAAAATAGAAAAATTGAGGTCTATACACATATATATGTACTTCTAGTGAGACAGAAAAATACATAAAATTGACCTGTATGAACTTACATGCTGTGCATATAAATGTTTTAGACATCATTATGGAAAAAGTGCAGATTGACACATATAATATTATTCCACATATATGAAAATTCAAAACATTCATCATTTCACATTACTTGCTCTTTTTTTTTATTTTTACATATACATGTGTTAATTAGATTTCCACTTTTTGCCTTCACAGAATTTAAAAGGCTTAAAATTCAATAACAATAACAATGTTTAAGACAAGGACTAGAAACAAAAACCACGTAAAGAATGAACGAAGATAAATACATTCAGAAAAGAAAACAGACAACTACTGCATCAAAATATCTAGCAATACTAGCAATAATAATGCCAAGAAAGCCATGTTCGCATTGTCAAATAAGAAATTATAGAGTGCTTTCATTCATCATTTCACATTACTTATGGAAATCTATGCATATTTTAAGAATATAAGTTTATACATAAGAAAGAAAGAAACTAACATCAGAGGATCAGCTCCCCCTGAGGACAGGTGAGGTAAGCAAAGCCAAGAAGGGCTGCCCGGGGTCTCTAATTGAATCTGAAGTGCTTTATTGAATCGGTAACATGATACTGTACCTTACTGGGGTGGATGCTAGTTATATCGTGTTCTCTGTGCTTTCCTGTGTGTTTATAACATTCCATGAGGAATCTAGCCAGACAAAGGCACTGCACTTAGCAAAGTGAGTACTGTGTTTTCTCATAGCCAATTAATCAACTTCTCTCTCACCTGGGGATGTCTCAGCAGGAAACATCTAATAGCCATTGCTCACACACAGGCTCCACTGTGCCCTCAATGAGGATATAACCTCCAGCAATGATTTTGAGTACACACTGACAGTCCAAGACCCTTCTGGGAGTGACATAGGAAATTCAAGGGGAAAGACCCATCCAGCTGGCCAGTCTCAGTTCCCAAGGCAGACCTCTACTCCAGGCAGGAGAGCGGGGACAGTTCTCACTGAGAGCATCTTCCGTCCTGCATTTGAATTACCAAGTGGGACTGCTTCCTGAAAATCTTGGTCCCTGGGAGGGGAAGATGGCAGGGCTTCCCTTCCAACTCTGCCACACTTCTCTTCTCACACAAGCAGTCCCCAAGTTACAAGCATCTGACGGACATACGACTCTCACAATGGAGGCTATTACAGGTAAATGTACCTGTTCCAACTTACACTAGGAACAAATTTACAGAACCTGTCTGGTTTGTAACCCAGGGACCTCCTGTAATGGAGTCATTATCAGCCAGAGATACAGAGCTAAGGCCTTCAGTGCTGGGGCACCAGGGACAGTCTCTGAGGCTCAGAGGAGCCTACACGTCCTGGAGCTGGACCTTCACCTGTAGTTACACGGAGTTTCAAGGCAGCTGCCCGTGTCCTTAAACGTTGGGCGTCCAGGAAGCTGGCCTTGTCTTCACTCTTGGGTCCTCCACTTCTTGGTATATTCTTGGTTAGAAAATAGCCAGATACCCCAAAGTAAGCAAAGCATGAAACAAAGTTTATTGAGAAAGAGAAGGATGGGTTTATAGAATGAGAGTGAGATATACTAGGCTTGCAGAGGAAGACACATTCGTTCACCCTAGGGAGCCGGCCTCCATTGCTACAGCAAATAGTCAAGAGGCAAGGAGGCCAGGGACGTGGCCAGTGGTTCTGTTTTATGCCACCTGGGTCAGGCCCCCCTCGGGGTTCAGAGGTCACCGTGAACCACTGTCTTACTGTGCAAGTGGGATCTGCCTCAAGCCTCTCTGAGGGCCACGAGGGGAGGGGTGTGGACGTCATATTATCCTTCAGCCTATTCTAGGTCACCTTCCAGACTCTGTGGCACCTGTTGCCGGGCTGGAGAGTCCTCTACATCCTTGTGCACTTGACTAAGTTCTGACAGTAAATTGTAGGGTGGGCCCTCTGCCCCAGGTGTGAGAATGACTTGGGACAGAATTAAGGTGGGTGGCACCAAGGTGGGGGCCCTTGTTCTCCTTCCCCAGGAGAGCTGTGTCCTAACTACCTACCTAATAGTTACAGCACTGGGTTCTGGGCAGCCTGGGAAAAGAACCCGAGGGATCACATGGTTAATTATCTTCAGAGCCAACTGTCCCAAGGAACAGCTCTGCTCTTGCCAAACGATAAATACTTAGGCTGTGGGTCCCCCAGAATGCTACCCGTGCGGCTGGGAGATACACATCTCCGGGAGGCACTGTTGTTTTGTGTCAGTTTGGAATTGCAATAATGCTTTGTTCTCTTAACAGGTGAAGCACAATCTTAACTTCTATATAGCACTTGCAACCCACAATTTCACTGGGTTCCCACAACCTCCCAGCATGCTAGGTTTGCCCTAAAGGAAGAAGTCACAAAGCTGACGAGGGTGTGACGGAAGCCTGCCTTGTGCTGTCTGCGTGGCTGCCACAGCATGCCTGAGTCTGGGGGCGCCAGCGTCTGGTCATCTGGTGTGGGCTTCCTTGCTGGGTCCTCCCAGGCAGAAGCATAGGAGAGAGAGCTCACATCCACCAACCATTCTATCGCAGACTTGGTCCACTCCTGAGGGCAGAGCGGAGAGGACCCAAACGCCTCCCAACATGGTCATACAGGGGATTAAGCTTCCAAACTATGAATTTTGGGAGACACAGTCAGACCACAGCAGGTGCTCTGGGATAAGATGCAGAAAAGAAGTTTCAGGGGCTGGGACGCTTCCCAGGCACCTTCCTCCTTGGCTTCAGGTCCAGATCTCAGGTACCACTGTTCTGTTCTCAGAGTCATTCCAGAAAATGGCCTGTCTTGCTCCCTGGCCACAGTCAAGTGTGGCTTCATGACCTACCTCAGGAATTAAGTATTAGTCCGGTAGACAACTTTCCCCAGCCATCTAGGGAAGGAAGCAAGATGCCAGTGTGCCAAGGTTTCCCGATTGTCTCACACTGCAAGGGTGATGAAAGACTTCGGCCTCAATCGCTTTTTTCTGTTATTTTGGTCTTGCAGAGACACAGCTCCCAGGAGAGCAGGCTGGCTGAGTTGGCTGTCTCAGGATCATCAATGGTGCTTCTTAAAATAAACATGGATGGGTCCCAATGTCAGAGATTCTTATTTAATAAGTTCAAAGTGGAGCCCTACAGCCTGACTTTTTCCCCAAAGCTCCATCAGTAATTCTTAAATACAGATAATTTGGGGAATCATCACAGATGGAAAAGACAACATCCCTATGAATGCCTGAAGTCGAGGGTCAGGGAGCTCCCAGGACTAGGGATTTACCTGTATTTGAAATAAGTTTATCATAAAATTTGGGCAAAGGCTTTCAAATGAAGGAACTTGAAAATGATGAGGGCTTCATGCATCTTTATTCCAACATCCCCTATTATATTATAAGTAATTGGCTGGCACTGGCATGTACACGTTGTGGAGACCCAATTGTTAAATTTTCAGGAATTTTGTCATTCAATTGTTGAACTGTTGGTAAATTGGAAAGAGATAGGGTGGATGTGTTCACACTGTGAAAACCAGGCAGTGCCACCTTGCAGGGGGTCAACTCCTTAGGGACCTTCTTGTGAATTTACCATCCACCTCCCTGGCTGTAAGAAACAGTGTATTAGAAACATGAACACTTTACGTTGTGCCATTTTGTCATTCCTTTAAACACATCCAGTTGAATCTAGTACCAAAATATTCACTACTCACCAATCATTACCCCCTTGAAAAACATAATACAATCTCTCCTTTCACAGACCAAAAATTTACATCATCCCATTTTCTTTTCTTTTTGAATTCATATCTACCACAGAATGGTATTCAAATATAATTTGTTTAAAGCTTAGAGTCTATTTTTTTTCATTTCATCACATTCCTCTGTAATAGAATAGGTACAGAAATTAAAAGTAGAGATTTATAAAATTTCCTGTGATCATAAGGGTCTAAGTTTTCAATATTATTTTCTGAGTTGAGTTATCAGTACCATTTATTATTTATAGTAGACAAACAGGCAAAACAAGATACACATGTTAGTAATATATAAATGATCAATTATAAAAAGCTTTTTTTGGAAATGCATCTTTTAATACAATGGACAGGGCTGCTCGACTTAGTTACATATTGAAAGATAAATATTATCTACTGCTAGAATGAAGCAGGCTCCATACTAGGCTTTGTTACTCTTTTGCCTTGCTTAATAGAAACAGTGAAAGAAAACTTGTTAAAATTTAGGAATGGAAAGAATTTAGTTATCGTCATGTCTTATGAATCTCTGAAGTCCTTCTTAGTTACAGGCCAAAACGTCACAGCTCTAGTTCCCAAGAGCGGTTCTTATTTTTTTTTTTTTTCTTCCTCCTGTTGCCCTGGGTAGAACATTGCAGCTCCCAGCAACCTCAAACTCCTGGGCTCAAGGGATCCTCCTGCGTCAGCCTCCCGAGGCTGGGACTATAGGTATCTTTGGCAACATGGTTTTTCTGTTTTTGGAGACGGGGGGCTCACTCTTGCTCAGGATGGTCTCAACCTCCCAAGCTGAGGTGATGCCCCTGCTCCAGCCTCCCAGAGTGCTGGGATCACTAGCATGAGCCACTGGGCCTGGCTATTGTACGTTCTCAATGGATTGAGTATGTGGAGGTCACAAGCTGAGGAGAAGGGAGCTCAGGACTTGGAGTGGAATGCCCTGAGATCTCAGTTTCATCTCTTGGTGTCCTGCCTCTGAGACATTAGATCTCTGAAGTTTCTCAACCTGTTTTTCTTACTTACCACCTGAATTTGAATAATATCCCATCATGTAGGGCTGAGATGAAGTGAAGTAATAAAATGAAAGTGTCCCTGGTGTTGTAACTACCCACCCATAAGAAAAATACAGACCCCCACTTTGGGCACAAATCAGAGGTGATTTTATTTACTCCTGCACAGGAGGCCGCTGCAAAAAAGGCAAACGGCCCAAATCAGGGGGTCATTTATTACATCTGTACAGATGGACCGCTGCCCAAAGGGCAAACAGCCAAATCATGGTGGTTACATCTGCACAGGTGGACCGCTCTCCCAAAGGGCAAGCGGCAAGCGGCCCCTAAGAGTAATGCAGGCAGCCTTTTATACCCTTTTGTGCTGATGTGGCAAAGCAAACATGTACAAAAGCAAAACATGGCAGATTTTAGGGCAGGTTTACAGTCAGGTAGTTGGCTCAAGGGGTAGTTAGTGTGGCGGCTCAGGGGTGTAACTCAGTAACCATGGGGACAACTTGGAAAGCCCAGTTCCTGAGAAACTTTGCATGAGTGAGTTTTCACCATTGTTTCAACCTGTGGATAGCGGGGTTGAGGTAAGTTTCTCATCATTGTGTTTAGACATTGCTAGGGAGTCAGGGAACTCAGAGAACTTCCTTGTCAGAAAC
>CAUYON010102621.1:0-45832 GCA_963573935.1 Arctocebus calabarensis | reverse complement strand
GGCTCAGTGGGCTAAGGTGCAGAGCCACGTATACCTGAGCTAGCGGGTTCGAATCCAGCCTGGGCCTGCCAAACAACAATGACGGCTGCAACCAAAAAATGGCCAGGCGTTGTGGCGGGCGCCTGTAGTCCCAGCTACTTGAGAGGCGGAGGCAGGAGACTCGCTTGAGCTCAGGAATTGGAGGTTGCTGTGAGCTGTGATGCCACAGTACTCTACCCAGGGTGACAGCTTGAGGGTCTGTCTCAATAAATAAATAAATAAATAAATAAATCGTATTAAAGGATATGAATTCTTATTCATAATCTCTACATTCACTTTAATTACTTACCAGGAAGGAAGGCTGGTCTCTTTGCTCTTCTTTTGGAATTGAGGATTTGTGTCAAACTCCTGGTCTGGTATCGTACCCCCTGCCCCATCCGACTGGAACAGATGTCCCAGATCTTCACCATCAGAACTGCATAAAGGACATCAAAGGATGTCCCGGAGCCTCCAGAGCATCCCGGGAATGGGCTCAAATTCCTCCTGATCCGTCCTTTGCAGATGCCTTGGGGCACATGTGTGTGGGTCCACTTTGGCTAAGACCTCAGCAACTGATAAACAATTTTACCAAAGAATGGTACAAGGATGTTTAAAGGTGAAGACTGCCCTAAATGCCTAAGTGGACAAAGCATGGAACAGATGTCAAAAGCACAGATGGCCCAATATTCTACCCCCAATGGACACTAGTGTGGAAAAGGCTAGTCATTTGCCTGTCGGTCTCCTTGTCTGCTTGGGCCTTCTATCCAAGGAGCCTGGCCCCAAACTTGACAAGGTCAATGGCTTCAACCTACCAGCCCATCCTCTCCTGACCCACCCCAGTTTTCAGTGTACAGTTGCCTCTAGTCTGGGCAACCTGAATCCAGCCACCAGGACTCTCAGTACTCTACCTAGTGGTTCTCAAAATGTGTTCCAAGCATCCCTGGGGGTCCCTGAGATGGTTTCATGGAGTCTGTGAGATCCTTGTTTTTCCAAATATAAATCTGTGTTGGATCAGATTTTTCATATATTCAAAAACACACCAGAACACCTTGAATGAAGAAGCAGATATGTGAACATATCTGCTGTTAAGATATGTGAACACACCTTCTATTAAGCTAGATATTTAAGGAGATTTACAAAAACGTAAAGCAAGGTCATTCTTCTAACTAATTTTTTATTTAGAAAACTACAAATTATTTTGCATAAAAATTTCATATGTTAACATATAATGGGGTTTTTGGCACTATTTTTTAAAGAAATATTTTTCCTTTGATCCTAAAAAGATAAATATCAATAGATGTGAATAAACATAAACACAAGCTCTCCAGGATCCTCAGTGATTTATTTCTAAGAGATCCTGAGCCCTGCTCCAGCCGCCATGTTTTTAATAGCATGGGTTAGGCTGCATGGTAGTTAATAACCCCACATTCCAGTGGCTGGATGTTAATGCTATATGTCCAGTGCACCTTGGTGGAGCTGTGTTTCACTGTCTCCCTAGGCTGAATGAAGAGCCACTCTCTGGAACATGGTGGGACACCATGACAGTGGAAAAAGAGGGCTTGAGGGGCTCGCACTAGTAATTAAGTGCTGCAGCTTGGAAGTGGCAGTGACCACTTTGACACACAGCTCCTTGACCACTTCCTGGCTGTGCCTAACTGCGGAGGGCAGGGCAGTAGAAGCCTCTTACTGTTCAGAGCACTAAAAGAGAGATCTGGTAGTGTTGGGCGCCAGTAGTCTCCAGTGCTCCTTGCTTTGTATTTTTCATAGCACGTGTCACTGCCTGACAGTCGTATTAGTTAAATCAGTGTCGACTGTCTGCCCGTGGAGTGCACAAGCTTTTAGAGGGAAGATCCTTCATCTCTTGTTGATTTCTCTGTCCTCAATGCCCAGAACTGAGCCTGGCACATTGTAGGGACTCAATAAATGTCAACAACGGATGAATGGGGCAAAGGTGCTCTCTGTCCTCTGGGTCTCCCTGAGTGGTTGAAGATTCAAATTAGGGGCTGCACCTCAAAGTGCCACTTGAGCCCTTTAGAGCAGGATGTGCTAAGGCTGAACATGGGGCTCCTTTCATCCAGATACTGCGGCACAGTTCCGGAAGCTGGGGCTGGGCAAAGCCATGTAGACCTGTGCAGTCTGTGCTATAGGCAGAGCCTTAGGTCCAGGTAGGTGGGGAAAAGACACTCATGATGAGGACCTGGGGTACAGTCCATTCATGGGGAGGATAGGGCTGTATTTTGTAGGTCAGGGGCCCCCTTCCTCTGAACAAGGCCCAGGCGTGGGCAAATCCTAGGCTTCTGTGAGGAATACTGGAGCACAGTCCTAGTGGGTTCTCGCAGAAGTGGTGCCACACATATAGCCTGAGGTGAAGCCTGTTAGCTGGGTAGTCCTGCTCTTTCTCTGGAATGCTGCTCTCACCAGCCATCCCTCTGGATCCTGACCTCTGATTGGGGCCTAGTGGGAAAGGGCAGAGGTCAATAATAGAGAACTTAGCCAGGTTAAGTGCAGGGTGAAGGTCTGTACAATTCAGTTAGTAGAGGTGGCACTTGGAAGATCGCTGAGAGGTAGATTCAGGGCAGAGGCAAGAGTGTTGCTTGGTCATCCTATTCCAAGGTGCCCTGAGAGACAACTCGTTTGGGGATTTTTCATGTCCTTCATTAGAGGAACTGCATCAGACTTGGGGAAGACTCCTGAGAGGGGATAACTCACCTTTCTCAGGCTGTGGTGATTCCTGTAGTCTTGGGGTACCTGTAATTTATTTTCCAAACCCCAGGGCCTATGGCCTGATATAATATCTTTGTCCTATATCCAAGGCAGGAGATATAGTTTGGATGATAAAATGCTACAATTTCTGAACTCTGCAGAATGTTCAGGAAAATGACCCAACAGTATATAGTACTTACAATCAGCATCAGCTCAGGGAACCGAAGGTGGAACATTACCAACTTTCCTAAACCAACTATATGCCAGTACAGATTCTAAGCAAAGACAATTCATCTAAATCCTGGCTCCTTTGATTAAAGGCATCAGGTGCTGACTAATTAGGAAATCCTTGAATCTTAGAGCGCTTGGTTAATGAAGCTTGAAAAATTAAGGGTAGGTGGCTTAGCGCCTGTAGCTCAGTGATTAGGGTGCTGGCCACATACATGGGGGCTGGTGGGTTCGAACCTCGCCTGGGAAGCAACAATGACAACTACAACAAAAAAATAGCCCAGTATTGTGGCGGGAGCCTGTAGTCCCAGCTACTTGGAAGGGTGAGGCAAGAGAATTGCTTAAACCCAAGAGTTGCTATGAGCTGTGACGCCACAGCACTCTATGGAGGGTGACACAGGGAGAGTCTGTCTCAAAAAAGAAAAATTACAGGTAAGTGTCCACCACTTTGTCTAAATATACATGAGAGTAATTGTAAAAACAGTAACAACAAAAACAAAAAGAACTGGGCACAGTTAGCCTGACCTGGGTAAAGAGAGAGGCCAGAGTGGGAAGGCTCTGATGGAGACGTAGCCAAATGGCACATGAACCCGAAACCAGCTTCAGTAACCAGTCCAGTCTGATGGATAGCCCAGGGCTTGTATCATGAACAATTCTAAATAAAAGCAAACCAAAAGAACCAGAGCCAGAATTCAAAATGAATCCAAGCATCTATTTTCATAAGGTTATTAGAAATCATCATCAACATGATCTTTAAAAGAAATCTGCCTAGGACTGAATTTCTTTTTCCTTTATCTGGATCTTCCAGACTTGGAGTAAAAAAGAACAAACAAAAAAATAAAAACACAATAAAATTAAACGTGGAATTACCATATGATCAGATATTTGTATGCTCATGTCTATAATAGCTTTATTATTCACAATAGCCAAAAGGTGTAAGCAACTCAAGTGTCCACTGAGAAATGAATATTTCCACTGAAAATTCTGTTTATTCAAATGGAATATGGTATGGACATACACAAAAGCTTTAAAAGGAAGGAAACTGACACATGCTACAACATGGATAAACATTGAGTGGGCTCGGTGCCTGTAGCTCAGCAGCTAGGGCACCAGCCACATACACTGGAGCTAGTGGGTTTGAGTCCAGTCCGGGCCTGCCAAACAACAATGACAACTACAACCAAAAAGTAGCCGGGCGTTGTGGCAGGTGCCTGTAGTTCCAGCTACTTGGGAGGCTGAGGCAAGAGAATCTCTTAAGTCCAAGAGTTGGAGGTTGCTGTGAGCTGTGATGCTATAGCACTCTACCCAGGGCGAAAGCTTGAGACTCTGTCTCAAAAAAAAAAAAAAAAGTAAGTGAACCAAGCACAAAAGGACAAATACTGGGCTCAGTATCTGTAGCACAGTGATTACGGTGCCAGCCACATACACGAGGCTGGTGGGTTCGAACCCAGCCTGGGCCAGCTAAACAATGACAACTGCAACAAAAAAAATAGCTGGGTGTTGTGGTGGGCACCGATAGTCCCAGATACTTGGGAAGCTGAGACAAGAGAATCGCTCAAGCCCAAGAGTTGGAGGTTGCTGTAAGCTGTGACACCATAGTACTCTACAGAGAATGACATAGTAAGACTGTCTCAAAAAAAGAAAAAAACAACAACAAATACTGTATGATTCCACTTATATGAGGCACCTACATTAGTCGAATTGGTAGAGACAGTAAGTAAAATGGTGATTGCCAGAGGAAGGCAGGAGCCAACGATGGGGAGCTAGTGTTTAATGGGTACCAAGTTTCAGATTGGGAAGATGAAAAAATTCTGGAGCTGGATGGTGGAGAAGGTTGCGTAACAATGTGAATGCACATGATGCCCTAATCAGTACACTTAGAATTGGCTAACATGGGCCAGGCACAGTGGCTCACGCTGGCAATCCCAGTACTTTGGGAGGCCAAGGTGGGAGGATCACTGGAGGTCAAGAGTTCAAGACCACCCTGGAAAATATAGTGAGACTCTGTCTCTACAAAAAATAAGAAAAATTAGCTGAGTGTGATGGCAGGCACCTATAGTCCCAGCTAATAGGGAGGCTGAGGCAGGAGGACTGCTTGTGACTAGGAGTTTGAATTTGCAGTGAGCTATAATGATGCCACAGCACTCTAACATAGGCAACAGAGTGAGACTCTGTCTTAAAAACAAACGGTTAAAATGTTTGATTTCATGTTATGTATATTTTATCACAATAAAACAAGACAATAGCAGCATGCCCCATGGTTGTTAGTTTGTAGAAAGTCTTGGTAAAGCAGGGACTGAGCTGCTGGATGGATGTCTTTGGGGACCGCTGTGGGGCCCAGGAGCTTTATGGGGCATCTGATGGCTCTGCAGACACCCAAGAAAGGGTCGCCAGAACATTTCTTTTACCTCCTTGGGTGGGTCTTCTACCTCCAGGATCAGCTGGCCAGAGAGGGTAACACAACCAGAAGGGTAATTTAAGGTACTCTGGCCTCCTCCCCTCCGCAGGGGCAGCCCACATCATTGTCCTGGGCTCCCCCACCCACTTTCTGCCAGGATTCACCAATCATCAATATGCATGAATAAAGTAGACCCAAATCCTTTCCCAAAGCCCTTCAGTTGGGGTTCCCGATAGTGGGGACAAGAAAGAGATTCGGAGGCGCGTCCTCAGAGGAGTCAGGCAGAACTCAGTTTCCAACTGCGTTTCCAACTGTACAAGACAGCTCCCTGGAACTCACAGCAGCCATCATAATTATCACTTGCAGAAGGGGTCTTATCACATAACAGCTTTCTCAACCCTCAGGGGGCAGGGGGTGGAGCCCAGTCCCAACCACAGGGGCTTGTGTCTTCATTCATTATTTTCCAAACAAGTCAGGAGAAAATTGAGGTTTCTGAGCAATTTGCAGATTAATAACCACTGGAGATGTGGGTCCACATAGCCTCCCCAAGCAAAAAATTAAGACACTCCCCTCACTCTTTTTCTTTAATAAGAACCTACAGTAGATATATTGAAGGGGAAAAAAGAGAGAAAAGCAGAAACGTAAGTAACGTTTCCTTTCCAGCATAGCAACTCCACTTGCAGCCCTACCGCCCAGCAACTCCTGGATTAATCTTTCTTTCTTTCTTTTCTTTTTTCTTTTTTCTGCTCAATGGATTGTGGTCAAGGCCATTGTAACGTGAGCAGTGCCTCGGAGGGGATTGGCTGAGGGGCTGCAAGGGGCCCCTTTCACAGAGGGCTAATTGCGTTTCAGACCACCAGTATTCGGGAGCTACAGATGTCTTCCTTCATTTCCCTAGGCAGCACAATTGGACCCATCTGTTGCATTTATTCCGCTGGCTCCCCTGCCCGCCCCCCCCTGCCCACCCCCACCCTTCACCCGCATCCCCTCCCTTCCCTTGTCTGCTGCGCCTAAATTGAAAACTCATCAAAATGTAATCCAAGAGCAGTTTGGCTGCTGAGCTGCTGAGAAGGGGGGTGTGGAATAAAGGCCCCCTGCCACTTTTACACATGGGCCAGAGCCCAGGGAGCTGGGTCACAGGCAGCCTTAGGGGGGAAAGTGAGAAGTTAGCTGGCAGATGGGCAGCTCCACTCGGCCCTATAACCTGATGCCTCGGAAGAGGGGCCCTAGCAACGGGCTGGCCCAGGCCCCGGAGGATGCCGCTGCCCTGGAGGTGGCGACCCCACCTCCAAGGCCTCGCCCCTGGCCAGGATTTCAAACGGGGCTGGAGCTGAGGCTCATCACTCTCTGACCCCCATCTGCCCTCTTGAGCTCAAAGGGATTTCCAAGGCAGAGAGGGCAGGGATGGCTTGGCCTTGTGAAGGCTAGGGAATGTGGCACTCGTGAAGGCAGCCTGCCCAGCTGCCCCACCCTCCTGCACTGCCCAGGCCTCCTCTCCGTCCATTCCATTCCTATCTCGGCTCTGCCACCTCGTCTCCCACCCAGGCCCTCTCCTGCGCCTGCTCCTCTTTCTCCCAAGCAGACCATGAGTTCTGGAAGGTAGGAATATGGCTGCTCATCTCTTTGTACCACTCAGGTGCTGAGACTGGCTTGGGGGCTGGCTTGGGGGCTCTGTGCTTGCCTTCAGCGCAAGCCTCTGCTGAAGTCTCTGCGGAAGTATGCTTTTCCAACACCTGCCCCAATGGGGGCGAATGAGTCCATCACCCCCAGGAGTGACTGGTGGCAGCATGTACCTTCCCACCCATCCACCCTGGACTTCTTGGGGAGGTCAGGCTTCCCATCATCATGATGTTTTAGGATCAGTAGGTTTGGAGGAAGGGCTCTGGTAAGGTTGAGCTCCGTACCTACAGCTTAATGGAGGATGCTGGCACCTCTTTTTGCTAAAAAGTTGTAAGTATGGGGTTTTCAAACTTTTTTTTTTACTGAAATCTGTAATAAAAATAAAATAAGAAAAGAAAAAATTTCATAGCAATCCAGGACAAATACAGATACATACATACAACTAAAGCAAAACAGTCACAAGGTAACTTCCCTTCCCTGTATGTGACGCCCTCTGGTATTTTCTATCCTGATAGTCCATCCCATTTCATTACAATGTTTCAAATGCCAATCATCTTGATCCACTAAGTTGCTTTCCCAGCCTCCTCAGGCAATAGTTCTCAGCACTCACATGCTTCAGAACCCAACCTCGGAATGCTAAAGAAGAGCCTCCTGGGCCCGTCTCAAAGAATTGGGATCGTGGCCCAGGAATAAGGACTTTTGACTAGCACTCCCCTGCCCTTTAAAGGGGATTCTGTTGCACCTTGAGAAACTCAGCTGCTTCCAATGTGCTCAGAGGCCGAGAGACTGCTCTAGAGACTTGGTGGAGCAAGGTGGTCCATTCTAGGTGGGACCTACCCAGGTCACGTCCATCCTCCCTCTCCACCTCCCCATCATTCTTAATTAAATCCTCACCCAGTAAGAGTATGGATGTCAGGTCTGGCTCTGCTGACTTTTAATTGAAGTGTTAATTTGCTGCAGCAGCGAATGAGGGCCCTGGAGCTCTGGAGCCTTCATTTGCTGCCATCCTAAGCTGATTAGCCTTGTGGGGGAAGAAGCACAAGCCATCAGCAGGGGAGCTAGCTGAGCCAGGATCAGGCCTTGGAGCTGCCTCTGTGGAGAGGGGGGCGGGCCAGGGCCAGACCCTTCTGCACCTGCCTCATTCTGCCCACCAGCCGCCAGGCAAACACCTGCCCCAATGGGCCTCCAAGGCATTGACCTGTTTTTTGTGCCCCCTCCCCTCCATGTTGATAGTAAAGAGCCACCTATATCCTGTGACTCTTCTGCTGACACACCATTGTCTACAGACACTCAAGGCCCGCCCGGAACTGGCTCTAAGGCACCTGTACAGCTCCTTCTTCTGCCCTCCTGCCCTCCTCATTGGGCTGTGCATCTCCCTTTCCAGGTCCAGCCCTTGGATCTGATGTCCTTCTACACGGAATACCATTGCTGAATCATGCTGTCCTTCAGGGTTCAACACTAGACACCTCCTCCAGGAAGTCTTCTGGTCTGGTCAGGCTGTCAAGAGCAGGACTGGTGGTTCTGTAGAACTAGACAGGCTGGGGAACAGAACCTGGGTATAAGATCCTGTAGAACTAGACAGGAGTGGGAAAGGCTGCACAGCCAGGCCTTGGGAAGGGCAGGACCAGTCAGCACTGTATGGGTCTGGTCTTCTGCCCTCCACCCCTTTCCCTCTTGGCCGCCCTGCTCTTCCTTGCTGGTGTGAATCTAGCTCAGAGCTCCTGGGCTCTAGTGTGGGCTCACAGCCCACCTGGTTATTCCCCAACTAAGTGATTCTGAATATGTGACTTCATCTTTCTGGCCTCAGTTTTCTTCTTTGCAAAATGGCAGCTGCCACTACCCTACCTGCCCTAGACATGGGAGGGGGCTGCAGAGATCACAGGGCCAGCCCTCCCAGAGAGGCCAAGTCCCCACGCACACTCTGCCCTCCCAGACTCTCCCTCCTCCTCCTCCCTGGCCCTCCTGGGCGCTAGGGGCTCTGGTGAGGGTCCTCATCTCTTTGGCTTGCTTTTCTGTGAGTGCTTCCAACTTCTCCTGAGAAGCCAATTCAGCAGCATCCACCCTCTGGGGGAGCCTTTTGACTCACTCAGAAAAATGAGGACTCAGAACCTGGGTATAAGATCCTCAGCTTGCCAACTGCCCATCCAAGACCCCAGAATAGCTTCTGGCCCCAGTGACTGCAGTTTCCATAGGTTGGGCTGTTATTATGAGGTCTGCACTGTGCAAAGTGCTGCACACGGGAGCCCATGTAATCCTCTCTGTGATCTCAAAGTAGTAGTCCCATTACCACTAAGCAGACCAGAAAACTGAGGTTCAGAGGGACGTGACTTGTTTGGCTGCATAGCTAGATTGTCTGCAGCCAGAATGGTCTTTGAAAACTACAGCTTGATCTTAGGAGCTTCTAACTCCCCTCTCCCTCCTTCAGTGGTTTCCATGGTTTCTGGTCCCTGCTGACTTTTCCAGCCTCATCTCTCACCTTCACTCCCTCATACTTTCTGTGTTATAGAGACATTGGCCTTCTTTCAGCCCCTACTATGCAGCCCTCATCCCTACCCCAGGGCCTTTGCATATGTGGTTCCTTCTGAGTACAACATCTTTTGCCACTCCCTTCCAAAATTGACCCCCACATATCCTTCCTCCAAGTAACCTTGCCCCACATTGAGTCAGAATTATCCCACCCCTAGGCAGTCTCAGCCCTTCTGCCTCTCCTTTGTGGTCCCTGTACTTACATTCATCAAAACATCCACACAGACAGTGTATTAAAAATCTCTCCCTTACCAGATTCTAAGTTCCATGAGGGCAGGGCCTGTTGGTTTCTCATTGCTCTGTGCCCCGGGCTTAGTAGGCCCTCAGTCAGTGCCAGCTGAGGGAGTGCATGGTGGCCCAGGAGGGCTCTGGGTTTGGTGATCCCATGGCTGGGGGGAGGGAGTAGAAATGCACTTAGCGGCTTAAGGCTCAAATGAAACATGAGAAAAGCTGGCTGCATGGCTGTGCTCATGAAGAGAAGTAGGAAAATGGAGTTGGTTAGGCTAAAGTAGGAGTAGTTTAAAATTAGAACAGGTAAAAAATAAATAAATAAATAAATAAAATAAAATTAGAACAGGTGACACCTCCTGTCACCATGTTTAAGCAACATTCTTTTTCCTTGGCATTGCCGACCTCCAGTCCCAGGCCTTGAGATGTGTATCTCAAAGAATTGAGCAAACAATTCTGGGGAGTAACAGAAAAAGATAGTGTTCCATTGTTAACGATTTCTTTGATACTGCGCTAGGTGATTCTCTAGATGCCTCTTCTTTGAAACTGTCTATAAAACTTCTGTGTTTGCATCCAAAGCAGAACAGATTTGAGAGACTGCTCGGCTGTTCTCCAGATTTGCTGACTTTTCCGTCATTAATACTTGCTTGGACCCTGCCCCGGCTCTGTTTGGCAGCAGCGAAAGGCAGACCAGCCCCTCTAGGTTCTGGCAACAGCTAGACCTTCGTCCTTGAGGACTGAGGCCACCACAGCAATGACCCAGCTCCCAGCGAGAGCAAGCTGTGGGGACAAGGCCTCAGGGGTATGCCCCAGTTTGGAAGAGCCAGTGTGGCAGGCACCATGCTGGACATCTGAGGCAATGTCACCCACAGTGAGGACTGTGCCACTCTGCTTCCCAACTAAGCCAAACCTATTCCAAGGGCTTCAGATCCCCCTGATCCCCTAGACACGGGGACTGGAGGCTGGGTGACGCTCAGCATGTCCTGCCTGCATAGATGAGGAGGAGAGTGGGTGGCCCACCAGCTCGGGCCTGGCCCAGGTATATCCGAGTCCAGAGGAGACTCAGAGTCCTACTTCTGCCCTCAGGCTCCATATGAGCCCCAGAGCGGCTCCTGCAGCAGGCCAGCAACACCCACAGGGGCTGCCAAAAGTCTCTCCAAGTGCTTCTTTTATCAGGTCACATTTTGCTTGGTGCATGTGCGACTTCCATGAATAAACAAGCAACATGGAAAGGACCAGTGGGAAAAAGAGAGTCGGCCCTTCCTACCAGCAGGCTCACTGCCTATGTGACCAGAGCCCTCAGCTGGTTACAAACCATTTGCTCACTATGAGTTTGGGCTTATGCTCAAGTTCTCTGTGCCTCAGTTTCCTCGGGTATAAAATAAGACTAATAATAGTATCAATCTCATTGGAATGTTGTGAGAATAAAATGAGGTAATGCATGTGGAGTGCTAAGAATAGCGCATTGAGGACGCTCCAAATAATCGTGTGTGAAAGCTATGTTTAGTAACAAATGCTTGGGTGTGTCACTTTCAGGAAGTTTCATGCTAATATAAACAAGTGCACCTGCATGTGCGTGTATGTGTGTGTATTCATCCTTTAAAAACCACACGCTTATTGGGGAATATTACGTGTACCATTCTACCCCCTGCCTCTATCACGTAATAATACAGCATGGGTGTCTTTCTGTATTGGCACATAGAGCCCCATCACTCCTTTGTGATGTCTGAATATCTCTATTTGGTGTGCATACCTCAATTTATCTATGGAAGAGTCTCTGATGTGCATTTACACGGTGCCACATTTTTGCTACTACCACAAACATCTTTGCACTTTCTATTGGTTGGGGCATATTCAATTTGCAAACGAAAGGCATCTAATGTATACCAGTTTCGTGGAATGGGAGGAATTTATAGACTAGTACAGCCAAAAAACTGTGAGACTAGTTCAACTTCTACACAACAGAATTAATTCTAACAAAGGTTCTGAAATAGAGTCTCATTGCCTGGTTTGGGTCACTTGGGCATTTAACTTTGCACATGAGTGAGAGTATACCTGTAGGATATTTTCTTAGAAGTGTAATGGTTCCAAAAAGAATGCTCATTCTTAGCACACCCAGTATTCTCTGCCAACAGTTGTGCATCCTGGAAGTGAGTCCTCCATGGCCCAAGGAAATGCACATTGGTCTGGATGTTTAGGATAAGCCCTGGAATGACCTCGCTCATGGCTTCTCAAGGATGCTCTGCCTGAGGCTGTGTCTTTGTTAAAGTTGGTTTAAATGTTATATCTCTTAGTTTATTAATAGGCAACTAAAATAGCAGCTTGCTTGCCAGATGGCATTTTCGGAGAGCATTTAGGATGAGACTGGTCCCCTTGACCACTGAAGCTCAGAGCCTGTGCAGAGTCTAGCAAATGTGTGATTTGAAAGGTATGCGGAGTTTTTCTCCTGAGATGCTTTATGGTAATGATAACAGCAACTATTCTTTTTTTTGAGACAGAGTCTCACTTTATCGCCCTTGGTAGAATGCGGTGGAGTCACAGTTCACAGCAACCTCCAACTCCTAGGCTTAGGTGATTCTCTTGCTTCAGCCTCCTGAGTAGCTGGGACTATAGGTGCCCGCCACAATGCCTGGCTATTTTTTGTTGCTGTTGTTGCATTTTGGCTGGGGCCGTGTTCAAACCCACCACCCAGGTATATGGGGCCAGCACCCTAATTGAGCCACAGGCGCCGCCCAACAGCAGCTATTCTTTGTCAGACACGTAGTATGTGCCAAACACTGTACATTAGCTCTCACAATAACCCTCTGAGGTTGATACCATTATGATCTCCCTTTTATACATGAGAAAACTGAGCATAGAAGGATATGAGGCAACTTGTCTAAGGTCTCCCAGCTAGGAAGCAAGGCAGAATCAGTTCCTGGGTCAAGGTATGGAATCACTATGCTATTTAAAAACAGCAACAGAGGCCGGGTGCGGTGGCTCACTCCTGCAATCATAGCATTCTGGGAGACCAAAACAGGTGGATTGCTTGAGGTCCGGAGTTTGAGACCAGCCTAAGCAAGAGTGAGACACCCTCTCTACTAAAAATAGAAAAACTAGCCGGGCTTTGTAGTGGGTGCCTGTAGTCCCAGCTACTTGGGTGGCTGAGACAAGAGGCTCACTTGAGCCCAAGAGTTTGAGGTTTCTGTGAGCTATGACACCATGACACTCTACCCAGGGTGACACAGTAAAACTCTCTCTCAAAAAAATAAATAAATAAAAATAATGTAAATAATTAAAATAGCAACAGGCTGGGAGCAGAGGCTTGTACCTGTAGTCTCAGCTACTTCAGAGGCTGAGGCACAAGGATCACATGAGTCCAGGAGTTTGAGGTTACAGTGAGCACTCTTACTATAACTAGGGCAATAGAGCAAGAGTCTGTCTCAAAACAATAAGCAAATAAAATAAAATAAAATAAAATAATAAGCAACAATACCAATAGCAGCTGTATTGCTTCTTAATGTTTCTGGCCTTGGGATTGAAGTGAGTTAACATAGTCCTACCTGGGGTTCTCCTGGTGTCTTTATGGCAGGGTGGGAGCTGTGAGAAGCTTCTAGGTACTTTGTGGCAGGGCCAATGCAGGCACCTGCCCAGTAAGTGCTCTCCTGTTCCTCATAGTACTCAGGCGGCTTCATGAAGAACCACAGACCCCTAGCCTGGCAGTCAAGGCTGCCTCATTTGACACCAACTAACTTTTCAGTGTTATGTCCCATCAGACCCCTGCTTTCAACTATAGCAGACTCCTTGTGGGTCCCTAAACACAAAGACTTAAGTGCTAATGTTTTACTGGGTTCAATTCCAGTAAAACGTTAGCACTTAGTGGTGCTTTTGTTCTCCCTCCTCTTTCTCTACCTCCCTTCCCCCATACTCCTCCTTGGCGTGTTCTGAGCTGGCACAGTGTGGCTATCCACAGAGCTGACCACTGGGTCTTGCAACTGGGACCTTCAGAGAGACGGCAGGAAGCCACAGTGTCTCCAGATAGTTCAGAGGAGGATGGGTGAAGAATTATCTGCTGGCATCTGTCTCTCACTGGTCAAGTTCATCACCATACGCCATCATTTCCTGTCCTTGTGGTGTGTACCTCCAAAGACAGCAGTGGTGTGGCCTCCGCAGTTGAGCCACAACATGCTGGGTGAGTCAGTGAGCACATGAACATGCTCCCAGCTGTCCCCGGGAGCCTGCAGCCTCATAGACCCAGAGGAATGAGCCAGCTGGTGTGCATGTGTGTGTGTGTGTGTGTGTGGGTGCAACCCTGAGCCCAGGGGTGCTGTCTAGTCATACAGGGACACGAGGAACCAGAAATGGCCATCAGAACAGTAGGCAGGAAGAATGGGGGAATATGTAAATGCTCCAGAACCCCTCCTCCGTGTCCTGGCACTTAGAGTTATCTTCCCCAAAAGTCTTCGTTCCTGAATCTGTCTAAGTCACCAAGCATTCACATATTCCCCCATTCATAACCGCAGGCTCTAGGGATACAGTGCCGATCTGGGCACAATCCCTAGCCTCCTGGCAGCTAAGTGCCTCCTGGGGAGGCAAACCCATGAAAAGTCACTGCATCACAATGTGACAGGCACAGGGACAAGAATATGCCTGGTGTGCAGAGAGGACACCATGGAAAGAACTATGGAGCGATTTAAACCACAAACCAGAGTCACTTAAACAAGATTGTTTTCTCTCCCAGTTTTCTGTCTGCAAATATAGCAACTCTGCTTCACGAAACCCTCAGGAACCAGGTTCTTCTCAGTGCTAGACTGTGGCCTTCATCGTTGTCACCCAAGATGGCACCGCTGTTCCAGGTGGCAGGTGCAGGCAGAGGTGAAGGTGGCAGTGGGTGTACTCCAGCTCTCTAAGAGCGTTTCCAGGAGGGGCCACTTGTAGCCACTTCTGTTTACATCCCCCTGCAGAACTGAGCCACATGACCACCTTTAGCTGCAATGGAAAATGTTAATTTTCTCTTGACCATTTATCTAGAAGAAAAGACAGCTAGCTGTCTCTGCCACAGACGCATAACACAAGGAGGTGGTGGCAGTGGGGGCTGGGAGAGGTTTCTCGGAGGAGGAGATACCTAGGATGTCTTAAAAGGTGAGAGGTGTAAGATGATAGGTGCTGGGAAGGGCGACTCTGGACGGAGGTGACTACTGTGTAGAGAGTGCAGGACGCGGGCACGCAGGGCACATGTGTGTACACGTGCACCTGCCGGAGCTGGGAGTGGGGAGAGGGAGAGGAGAGGAGGCCTCTCAGGCCGCTGTCTGGACACTGTAGGTGGAATTTGAGGAAGTTGGCCAGGGTGGAGGGAGCAATTGGGTGGAAGGTGTCGAGGATATGAGGGTGAGGACGGGCGTGGGGTGTCTGAGTGAGTGTGGGGTTTCAGAGCTGGAGCGGGGATGGATGATGACCACTTCTGGAGTGGCTAGGAGAAGGACAGCTCATGAGGTAAAAGTCACGGGGTCACTTGGGGTCTGGAGTTGTGGTCAGCTCTTCAGAGTGAGGGCTGGTGGAGGAGAAGACAGTGCTTGGAGCACCACACTGCTCAAGAGTGAGTAGCTGCGTGTCACTGCAACTGTCACCACCATCCCTGTCGTCACCTTTGGTCAGCTGTGTGTGGGGGGGCATCTGGTGGCCTGGACACCTATTGATCCACATGTTCGCTCGTGGATGTGGAAACACATTCTTGGGCTGATCAAGGACAGAAGTCAGCCGCTCTCCAGACCACAGTCAAGAACTGTGGGTTGAGGTGGTAGTGCCTGGGTCCACTGGAGTATGGGTCGCTAGGAAACCAGGCAGGCCTCTGCCCCACGGAAAGCTCCCTGCATGAGGGCCAGGCACTGGGGCCCAGTCTCCTGGTGCCCCAGGGATAATAAGGACTTCAGAAAGGACAGCCCTGCCTCAAGGCTGAAAGAGGCTTTAGTTCCTTGTTTGCGGCTTAGAAAAGGCAAACAGAGCTTTTCTCCTTTGGGGATCAATGTGAATCCCAGAAAATCCCATTATTTCCCTTTGAGATCAGTGGCCTGCTCTTGAGGGCTTTCTCTTCCCCAAGGCAACAAGCCCTCTCCTGCTCTGTATGGGCAACCTGCCTGCAGGTGAGGGATGGGGATGGGGCACAGGTGAGCCCCAGCTCATAGCTGTTTCCTCTTTCCCTATTCCATCCTGAGCACCCTGTTCCTCTAAAAGCAAGGGGTTGTGGGGGAGGGTCAGAGGGTGAGGTAAGGAGACAAAGCCACTAGAAAAATGTTTTCAGATGTTCTCTTCTTCTAGGAAGCTATACTTGACCTCAGAAGATGCCCGAGCAGTCCCATTTCTCTAGACTGCTACCTCATTCTCTGGGATGCAGATCATGGAAGGATAATCATGATGATCAAAGATGGCATTTATTAGGCCTTTACTCCTGGTACTGGCCTAAGCACTCTTACTGTGTTTAACAACTCTGCAAGGAAGGTAGTATTATTATCCCCATTTTACAGATGAGAAGACTGAGGCATGGACAGGCCAAGTCACTGACCCAAGGGCTTCTATGATTAACAAAGAGCCCTGCTTGGTTCAGAGGGGACTGAGGAATCAGCTTTCTAGGAAGTTGTCTCTGTTCACATAAGAAACTCCAGTTCAGCTTTTCTAAAAGAGAAATGTATGGAACATGTGCGACCTTGTGTCCTCATTGACTACCAACAGCCAGTCTCCACCCTTCCAAAGTTTTCAACCCAAGCTGTGCGTGCTGAGTGCTGAGCCAGAGTCCAGGAGAACACCACAGCAGAGACCACTCCTTGCTGTGTCAGGCCCCCAGCCAGGTGCTTTCCAGAAGTCCTGGCCTTTGTAATCCTCGCCAGTTGACAAGTGAGGAAATGGAGTGTTGGAGTTCATGCATTGGTCCACGGAGGTCCTCACACAGCTCAGTGACATCTTCTGTGCAGGAGGGATCTGGGTGGCTGGCTGCCCAGTTCTCAGTGGTGCTTCTGAAAGGGACAAATTTCCTTGAAGTGAATTCTTTTTTTTTTTGGTAGAGACAGAGTCTCATTTTATCGCCCTTGATAGAGTGCCCTGGAGTCACACAGCTCACAACAACCTCCAACTCCTGGGCTTAGTCGATTCTCTTGCCTCAGCCTCCTGAGCAGCTGGGACTACAGGTGCCCGCCATAGTGCCCAGCTATTTTTTTGTTGTAGTTTGGCAGGGGCCAGGTTTGAACCCACCACCCTCGGTATATGGGGCCGGCTCCCTACCCACTGAGCCACTAGCATTGCCCTGAAGTCAGTTCTTAAAGGGATGAGATGTCAGTGATAAGTCCTTCCCAGTCGCTTCTAATTCAGATGAATATGGGTAGGGTGGCCTGACAGGGAAGCCCAAAATTACCTGCTCTCTGTTCTCAGGAGCAGGGTTTGACTCTTAGATGCTCAGGGACACATCAGCACAAGAAATGCACAGTCACTACACTGTATCACTACCATAAAGTCTTTTGGAGATGTGCTTCAATGCAGAGAGAGGGATCTTTCATTAGCATAACAAGAGTGTGCTTTGAAATAGGTGCTCCAGAAAGTACTTGAAAGCTGTTTGCTTTTTCAAGTAGGCTAGAAGTCCCAGCTCTTTGAGCCTGCCTGGTTGGAGACTGGAGAGGAGCCTGCTCCCGACTGGGCTGTGGGGTTTTTGAAGCCAGCTGCTTCTCTCCCCAGTCCTGGGAGCATTTTGCTCATTTTAATCCGGGTAACGTGGACAGAGGGCCCCTTGTGAAGCCTGGGCTTGGCCCAGCTTGTCCTTCCTGCAATTGTCCTACCTAGGGTGACCGCCTTTCCCTCTGGGCTTCCCTTCACTGGGGCAGGACTGATCAGCTTAAAGAGGCTGTGTCCCTGCTGGGCTTCTTGGCCTCTCTGTCCCCCCAGGTGGTCTCTGGGCAGACGGATACTGGATTTGTGCTCACTTAGCCTGAAAGAGAAGTTGGGGCCAAGAGGGGACCCATGGCCAGAGGTCAAAGGTTAAGAGGGGTTAAGCCTTCATCCACAAGGTCACCCATCAGCCCTCAGACAAGTATGTCACAGGTATTTTCCTGAAACCTGGAGCAGAGGGAGGCCTGCAGGGAATGTTCGTCCACGCACAGTCATGACTGCTTAGGATGGATATGCTCTCTGGAATGAGTCATTAGGTGAGTTGACTGTTGTGCAAACATCATAGAGCATACTTACCCAATCCTAGAAAGTACATATATTTTTATTTATATATGTTTTCATATGGAAAGCCAAATGTCCCAGCACCATTACCGAATATGAATCATTTCCCCTGCTTAATCTGCAATGCTAATATCAAATGCTATGTATCAGGTTTCTATCTATAGATGCTCCATTGTCATTTTATGGGACCACTATCACATATTTGGTCTGTAATCGATCAAAATGTTATTTGTTATATGACTGTACTAAGGAAACACTGTCCTCCTGGTAGGATGGTCCATAACCCACTTTCTTGTTATTAATTTCTGGCTATGATTTTGTGCCAGTCACTGCCTCTTAAGGCCTCTGTTTCCCCCTCTTACCAGTAAGGAGCTTGGATTTGATTGATTGACAATGAACGACAGTTCATTGTCTTGGTCAATCAGGGCCCTTAAATATATTTCTGCCAAGATGGAAGAGGAGTTAGGCAAGTTTCTACTTTTGGACAGGAGGTGGAAGTTAGGATTGACAAGACAGATAAAAGGGAAGAGGCTGTTTGGCCATAGCCAGAATTCTTGGTGGATCTTAGTGATCAAATCAGACCCTGCTGGTTTGTGATGGAGCAATAAGGGGGCTGAGCCCCCAGCCAAGCCTCGCTCATTCCACCTATCCACCCTCCTTTTCCCTTCTGGAGTAGCTGTAGTCACTGGATTCAGAGGGGCCTGATTCATCAAACCTGATCAAAGGAAGCTCCGTGGGTACATGGGGTGGGGGGCGGTCTCTCTAGTGGGATGGGTGGGATATTTTTCTAACTCGCTTGCCTCTGACCAGTCAAGGGCAGTGCAAAGTTGTACCAGAGTGGTGGCATCTCAGTATTTGCCAGCTGTGCAGCCCAGAGGTGAAGGATTCATACAGAATGGACACACTGAACGTCATATGTGGCTGCACAAAGCACGGCCAAGGTTGTACCTTTGATGGGCATCATGGGAGCAAGACCTGGTGGAGAGGGAAATTGAAGGGAGATAAATTCCACAGGCTGTCTTTCTTCCTCAAGGGCTTTCTGTCTGCTCTCAGAGGATTGCTCAGACCACTTCTCCAGGATGCTTGGGTCAAGGCCACAGGCTCCTCCAGGACTGCCCTCTTCCATCTGGGCAGGTCAGAGGGAGACAGCTGGCCTGAGGAAAGGACACCAAGTGTAAAGCAATGACCAAGGATCTACTGGAGCTTCATAGCCTGGCTCTGGAGTCAGGAGGAATGAGAATCAATCCCAGGCTCCATTTCTGGTAGCAAAACTTAGGACTTAACTTCCTTGTGCTTCCCAGTGGGCTCTCCAAGAAAGAGAGAGAAAACAACAAGGTGAGATGCTGAATGAGTTTGTGGGAGATGTTTAAAGTTCTTGGAAAAGTGTCTGTTACAATTTTCCAGCCCCAGGGGATGAGAGCCCTAAATATAGTGATAATCACTGACATGTGTAGGGTGGTTACCCCAACATGAGTGCCTGCTGTTTATACTTTTTGTGGCCTTTGTCTTATCAACAGCCCCATGTGGGGGACTGTTGCTGTTCCCATTTTACAAATGAACCCACTGAGTGTTGGCAGTGGGTTTGGGGCTGGGTTTGAGCCAAATCTTGGCTTCAGAGCTCCAGACTTGCCCTAACCTTGGGCCTTGGGTAAGTTTCCTCACAGAGATAGAAGACTGTGCCCACTTTCTTCTGTGAAGAAAGGTGGAAAGGCTGAAGGAAAGCCCATCTCCCCAGGAGAAAAAAAATGGAGATTTGTGAAAATTAAAGATTTTTAAGGCTGAAGGAGCTGTTGCTCTGATGGCCTGGTTCGTGGCTATATACTCAACCAGGACACAGAGAGGGTCTTAGGATTTGGCAAGGCCCAAGGCACAAACCAGAGAAAGTGGATCTAGCAAGTGGGTTGGGCAGCCTCCGTGGGTGGGGGCAGGGTCCATACTGTTGTCTTTCCCAGCAGGGATGGATATGCCAATCAGGGACAGATGGCAGTCCCTGGAGAGGCAAAGGAGAAGAGAGGAGGAACCACCACCACTTCATTGAAGGGAGGAGGATCAGATTGGGAGCAAATCTCACCAAGAGTGAGGTCACTGGGAGTCCTGGGCCAGCACTCCCATAGAACAACCTGGGGGCCCAGTAAGAGTGACACTGCAGGACAGAGACACAAATGGGTCAGAGCTGTTTGGTGGTTGTGTAAGGGCTTGGGGTGGCAGAGCTCTTACCCTGAGTGACCTTAGACAAGTCCCCATTGAAGTTCCGACTGTGAAATGAAGCTGCTGCCAGGGCCCACTGCAGGCATCCTGAGCTCCAAGGACATCTAATTGGCATCACTCAGGCCACGGCTAGGGGGTTTCCTTCCTCGTCTCCCCTCCATTCATTACTCACTGAGCTTTTAGGAATCTCTTATTATCATTATGTCCCTCAGAAAGTATACACTGAGGCCCAGAAAGGTGAATAGATTTTTCTTACAATTATTCTTGCTCATAGGAATATCTGAAGGCTCTAATCTATTCCTTAAATCTCCTGACAGGAATAGATTGTAATGTAATTGTCCAGCCTGAGCAAGAGTGAGCCCCCCATGTCTACCAAAAATAGAAAAACTAGTCGGGCATTGTGGTGGGTGCCTGTAGTCTCAGCTACGTGGGAAGCTGAGGCAAGAGGTTGCTCAAGCCAAAAAATTTGAGGTTTCCGTGTGTTTTGATGATGCCCTAGCATTCTATCTAGGGTGACAGAGTAAGACTATGTCTCAAAAAAAAAAAAAGAGTAGTAAATTGGAGAAAGAGAGAGAATCTGCTCTGTTTGCATTGAGGGGGCTCTGATAACATGTGGGGGATTGATGACACTTGGCTTAGATGATGCTAGGCACTGGGGGTGGTCCTGAGTTTACAGGCTAAAAGAAAAAAGCATTTCCAGTTCGCTGAGTTAGCTAAGGCTGTCCACTGTTTCTCCCCACCACTCCGGGAGCCAGAGATGGTCTTCTCAGACCTCAGGCACAGTCTCTGGAAAGCTCATCTCCTCCATGCAGACTTGCCTCTTCGCACTCCTATCCCCTTCCACTATCCATCTCCTCTGAGAGCAGAAATTGACTGGAAGGACCACCAGCCAGAGACCACAGGCCCTTCCCCACCTGCCCTTGGACACGCTGAGTGACAGACAAGTCCCTGCCCAGATTCCTACTTCAGGATTTTCATCTGCACTAGCTAGGGCTGGAGAACGTGGTGACTAAGCCCTGTCAGTCTGCCTGGGAAGATGGGGGCCAGTGATGCGCAAGACAGGACCAGGGACCCGAAGGAGCTGTCATAGGATAAACAGAGACCTATCAGTTTTGGACTCCAGGCCCCAGGATCCCTGGTGGACTTCACAAGGAAATCTTTATGCCTTTAAGAAAGCTTCCTGAATACCACCCCACATCATTTAAATACCTCCAGAGTCCACATTAAATTAGATGTATATGGAAGCTAGTGGATTTAGACTTGACTAATCAATGTTATGGACATTTACTTAAATGTTTATTAATTTCAATTTTGTTGATGTTTTTGTTTTTAGAGCCAGTAATTCCTTCTCTGACCTCAAACGTTTCCCTAGGCCACCAAAGAAAAAGCCTAGGGCTTTGTGGCTCTGTTCTGTGGGGTTGTGGCTGTGGGTGGGGTTGGGTGGGAGAAGGCCTGTCCCCCTCCACCAGCCTTCGCAGGCCCTTCGGGAGGCGCCAGATTGTGTGGGCGGTGTCGCCTAGGGATGGTGGGATGGGGTTGAAGACGGGCGTGCCTTCTTGGCTAGCGAGGGAAGCCCCGCCACAGCGGTCCCCGTCCCCTCCCCCAGGCCAGGGAGGAGGCCGCTAAGGGCTCTCCAATTGGAGAGCCTTTCATCTCTTTGTTTTTACAGTGATTAACCCGTCAGAGCGCACGCTAGCGTGGCTCCAGGCGGCGCGGGGGGAGGGGAGAGGAGTGCAGGGCCAGGGAAGGGAGGGGGGCTCTGGCTTTGTCGCTTTCAGGAAACTCTGCTGCCATAGCAATAGGGCTTTCTAAGGTCTGACTTTGATTTCGATTCCATTAAAGAGCCTGTCTGCTCAGTCTCGCGAGTGGAGAGGGCGTTCCGGCTCCCCAGCCCTGCCCTGCATCCCTCGCACTTGGGGAGAATAGGACGCAGCGTCAGGGCTGGGATCTTCGGGCCTGCAGGTGGAGGGGGTCGAGGAGCCGAGAACTGAATTTCCTGCATATACCATTCCGCCAGGGTCGCCCAAGATGGGCTCCTGGCCTGGCGCGCTAGCACTCTTAGGAGCTCCTCCCTCCCCCCAGGCGTCCGGACTGGGGCGCAGCGAGAGGTCCAAGCCCTTGTCCGGCCGGGGGCAGACTAGGGCACCTGCGGGCGGTTCCACCTCTGCATGCATTTCACACTTTCTATCCGGTTAGGCGCTCGCACTCTTAGGCCGTTGCGGACACCCCCCTTTTTATTTATGTCATGTGGATTTAATCTAGTTAGACGATTTTATGCTTAAAATTGCATTGTTAACAACAATTGTTTAAAAGTAGGCCGAGAGCTAGGGCGCCCAATTTTTGAACCGGCCGGGTTTTGCATGCCTTCGCTCCGCGCCCGTGGAGCGCCGCACAAAATCGGCCAGCGCGGAGGAGAGCCGGGAGGGAGGGGGAGACAGAAAACAATCCCTCGGCTTTCTGGTTACAGAGCCTTCCGGGCCGTTCCCCCCAAGCGCAAACAGATGCAAATGTCTCTGCAAACTTTACACAAAGCTATTCAGACAGAGGAGGCCTCTCCCGGCTTCAATAGCCCTTTAAACCCAGTCCAATTGCCCCCAAGTAGAGGTAAAGGGTCCGTGCACATTTTTTCCCTTTGGCTGGAAGGGGGGCGGAGGCGTGGGCCTTTGGGAGCCGGGCCGAGGGGTTCTCTGGTTCAGCGGTTTGGGCTACCGACCCCAGCTGCTGCTTGCGGAAGACTGGCAAGAGGGTGCTGTGGTTCTGGGGACGCCGCGCCTCGGCCCGGGACAACTGCTGCGCCTCCCAAGCTGCTGCGGCAGGAATGCGTGCGACTGAGAGGCCGCGGGTCCCTTCAGGCCCTGAAAGGCCTCGCTAAATCGCCACACGCACAGTAGCATGAAAGGGCACGCTCAGATCCTATCGGCACCCAATGGAATCATACTTTTCCGATGGGACTAATAAGCTTTTAACTATTAAGAGGGAGGGCATCACAGAGCCCTTCGGGTTCCGACCCGTGGTGAGAATGGGGAGTGGGCGTGAGCCCTGCTGTCCCCGAGGGGTAGGCAGACTCTGCCAATAGGTGTCCATCAGAGACCCAGGGCCATCTGCTGCTCAGGGAGCCAGGCATTTCCTTCTAATCTCGCTAGCAGATAAGCCTGGGGCCTGCCGGTTCCTATTCTCACCTGACATTCCCACCCCTGGAGACTTGACATTTTCTGACCCTTCCAAAGACGGTGTCGGGACCGTAAGACCCCAGGCCAGTGGAAAGCTCCAGCAAAAGAAGCCAGCTTAGGCGCAGACTTGGCCGCTGGTCCCCAGCTGTGGCCAAGCAGCAGCCACCTCCAGTTCAGGGCCTGGCGCTCGTTTCCAGTCGGCCTCAGGCAGCGCGTGCAGGGGGCGCGCGGGGCTGCAGAGCTGGAGCAGGCTCACGTGCTGGGAGACCGGAGTGGCCCCTTTCCCTTCGCCTTCTTCCCAGCGCTGGGGCACCTAATCAAGCTATACATTAGGGACAGCCCAGGGACCCACCGACCCTTCGTGCTTTTAAGGAGAGTCGGTTTAAACGAGTTGCTGGGTATAGAGAAGAAACCATCGCCCCACAAAGGATGGAGATTGTTTGGGCTTTAGAGGGGGGAGTATGGAGGTCTATACTCTGCAGGCGGTCCTGACCCCTCTTTACGTAGAGGACAGGAGCCAATTTCACTTTTCACAGGGTGTGGCTCATGAAAGGTGTTCCCTGGTGTCAATGAAATAAACGAAGGAGTTGTGTGGAGCTCTGGGACGTGATTGACGTCGAGTCTGCGGTGCCAGGGAAGGAAAATCCTTCGCATGACGACACCACCCCCACCTTCACAGTCTCCTTCTCCTCACTAGGGAATCACTTTCACTGGTCATCATTTGCTGTATCAGCCCCCTGGTTGCCTTTTTCGGGGCTGTATCTAGCACAGGCCCCGGTTCAGAGAGCAGTAGAGCCTAGCTCTGCAGGTGACCCAGATGCTTATCTGTTAGAGAGCTGGGGTTTCCTGTGCGGCTATGGCACCTTCTTCCACCTCAAACGCCCAAGAGGAGGTAGAAGTTGGTGCTATAGTTACTGCCATCTTTCAGATGAACACACCTAAAAGCTGTTGTCACTTGTCCAGTAGTGGCAGAGCCAGGTTTTGAACCTCCCTCGGCGGTCGATTCTAGAGACCAGGCTCTATCAGGAGTTTGTTACAAACCGAGTTTCTTTCTTCTCTAACCCCACCCCCACTCTCAGCGCTGGAAAACATTTGTCTGGGCTGGGAGGACGTCCCTGCCTCCCAAGAGACGAGTCTCTGTCGCCTTGGGCAGGTGCAGGCCTGGCGGGCGTGTGGGGCGGGGCAGGGGCGTTATCTCCTGACTGGTGGCGGCCCGCACATCTGTTTATCTCTGAAGCCGCGCTGGATTGGATTTCTCGATGTTTATCTCCCTGGTAGGAGCTGTGCGCTGGTGCTACCCAGAGCGCAGCTGCGGGCTAGCCAGTGACTGACAGGTCGGGAGCTGGGCCCACTGCCCCTCCCCTGTGCAGATGGGGTGCTTGGCTGTCCACCGCCCACCCAGGTCCTGGAGCGCTGCGGCTGAGCACGCTAATGGCCAGGTGCCTCCGGATTCCTCAGTCCTTAGCAGCGCACAGTCTCTCCCTCATTAGGGACCACTTAGCTGGGCCAGAGACGACCGACGTCGGCTAGTGATACAGATGCAGGGGAGGGCTGCGCAAGGTGGCCAGGGAAAAGATGGGTGAAAGCCTCAGTCATTTCCTAACCTGTCAGGGAGGCAGCCTAAGGGAGTAGAGGGAAGGCTCTCAGGAATGCTGGGGTTAAGCAGGGGGGAACCTACCAAAGAGGTAGTAGGGGTAGGAGGGTGAGGTTCCCAGCAGGGCCCCTCAGGAGCCCGAAGGTCAGAGGAAAACCAGATTTGAACGTTTGTCTACCTTCTTTGGCAAACCACGTCACCTCCCCATGTTCTGCTCTGTCATTGTAGTTTACACTTTGTGCAGTCACCTGGTGCTGTGGTCATACAATGGATAAACCCAGGTTTCTGGGGGTAAGTAGGGGTGCAGACAGTGCACAGCTTGAAGTGGGGTTCAGGAAACGCTTGTTGCTGGGTCAGATCCTCAGCCCTTTGAAGGCTGAACTATGGTGTTGTGACCGTGTTTAAAGGCACCGAGGACTAGGAGGGAAGACATTTGGATTTTGACCTTTTTCATGTTGGGCCCCCGCCTGGTACCTATATGGCCTAGTTTCTTACATGAGTGTTAGCACATGCTTGCGACTTTCATCTCTCCAGCAGTAGTAGCCTTATAAATGTGATGTGTCCTTCCACAGCTTTCATCCACTGCTCTTGCTTCACCAAGCATGGGCTCCCATTTTCACTTGCCCACCCACTTTGGGGGTGAATTACTGGGGTACTCCTTTTTGCTCCTGCCTTTGGAGCAGATAAGCACATGTGCCACAGCCAATACCTATCCCTTGCAGTGGTTGTCTGGGGTTTGGAATGACAGGAGACAGGAGCAATCTGGGCGTGCACACTCTAGTTTTCCACTTGCTATGAACTCAGAATCTGCAGAGAGCATTGGCTGGTGTTTTGTATGCTATATTGGCCTGGGTATATGGATGGCTCTGTATCTTCAGCACCTGGATTTATCATTTCACCCACAATATATCTAGCTGGCTAGTGGCAATAACACCCAAGTAAACTGAAGTATTGTTTTGGTGGGCAAACGGATGCTGGATGACCCCACATGGGACAGACTTCTACCTCCCCTGGCAGAATGCGCACTGACCCTCAGTGTTGGCTGGAGTGCCATTAGGTTGCTCCAGAGTGCCAGGAAGTGCCAGCTCCTAGGAGTAGAGCTAGGATTGGTGTGTTCAGCCTCAATCACCCTTCTAGCCCTGTCTGAGAATGAACACTGAATGCCAGGTGGGGTGTGGGCTGGTCCATGAATGCTGTCATGTGAGTTTCCTCTTTTATGCTGTCCTATGTGGGCAGAGCATGGTTGTTATGAAGCTTTATCAGATAAGAAACCACATTTCCTCTGGAGAGCCACTAGAAACAAAACCAGGGTTCATGCATCGAGAGACAAGATAGCCCAAGGCTGTTGTGTATTTTGCGGAGTGGAGTGTTTGTTTATCTTTTCACCAGCTGCCTGACACTCAGCTCTGGCTGGCACCTCTGGTGAGAGACAGTGGGTAGGAAAGGCCTCACCAGGCCCTTGTTTCTTGCTGATGTGTCATGGTCAGGACATCATGAAACAAAGCCTGTTTCAAGAAATTTCTACTTTGGGCTGACTCAGCACTCAAGGAGTCTGTTTCCCTCTTGTGAGTTAGAGTGGCTCTTGTTAAGAGTGGTCATTAGCATTGGCATCTGCCAAGACAGAGGCCAGGGCAGGCCAGGGCAGGCGCTGCTTCTTCTTCCTAATACTGCAGACAGGTGGAACTTAATCCATTATTCCCATCATTTCTGACACAAATCTTTACATCCCTAATGGCCTCTTACAAAGAAGAAGCTTAAAAGATTTCCTAAGAACTAGGTCCTGAACATCGTGAGGTGAAGAGTCAGGAATGGGAGGAATTTCACCACCCAGAGGTGCTGGCAGCTGCAGAGGAGGGAGCTGGAGCCTCGTCCAGGGAAATAGGCTCTCTGCTTAGAAGAGAGCAGATTGTGTGGCTGGAAAGAGCTAAGGACTGAGGAGTTAGTGCAGACTCTTTATGTCCTCTGGAGGCTTGGGAATATTTGCTTTTAGAGAGAGATGCATGAAAATTGTTCTGCACACAATTCCCAGCATTTTCGGAGAGCTGAAGCCAGGGTTTAAAGCACCCCTTGCAAAGGCTCCTTGGCGGTGTCCTGGAGCAGCCCCGCAGAGGCTCTGCACATGCTGCTGGGTCCCCTCCATCATTGAGGCCACAGCATCAGTCTGGCTGTGGCTGCTTCTTGTTCTTCATCCCATTGTAGCAGACCCCCCTGCGAGAGAAAAAGGCTCTCCCTCCAAGGAGACACTTTTCTTTCTAAATATTTACCCTGCAGCCCCGTTTAATCATTAAGATTCCCTTTGTGTGGGGCTATACAGGTACAAGTCACCACCACCCAGCTTGCCACGCTCGACATAGCCAGTGGTCCAAGCCTTCCCAAACTTGCCCCTAAAGGAGGCAGTGCTGCAGCAGCCCCTCGCCATGCACAGAGATCCAGGAGGTTGCCTCCAGCCTGCAGAGGAGGACTGAGAAGGCACAGGGCACTGCCTTGGGTGCCAGGGACTCCTCCCTAGATAGACTCTGAGCAGACCACTGGCTGAAAAAGCTTAAAGGTCCCTGATAATGGGGGTTTATTTTCTTTCTTGTTTATATGGTCAAGGGGTATTTGAAGATTGAGACGAGAGTTCCCTAAGCATTTTGGGCGTTCATTCCAAGACAGCTTACATATGCCTTCAACAAATGTTTATCGAGGATATGATGTGTGTGGGGACCCTGTCTTTCCTTTCAGGGTCCTTAGAGCCCAACATAAGCCTGACACACAGGAGCTGCTTAGAAACAAAATTCAGAATCACAGAGCAGCCATTGGAGGGAGTCACCAGATGGAGAACAGACCTCTCTACACCTGTGAACTCCACTGTTCAGAGTTTTACTGGGTACGTTCTAGGCAGGTTGTAGCTTTCTATGTCTGTAAAAGACATTTTCTCAAAAAACTGTGCATAAGTTAGGTTCCTGGAAATTGAAAACCTGGAGTTGATCCAGACTTCTAGAAATGGGATAAGAGGTGGGAGAGTCCTTATCTGAGTGATTTATTTATTTATTTAATTTTTGAGACAGAGTCTCACTCTGTTGTCCTGGGTAGAGTGGCATCATCACAGCTCACAGCAACCTTGAATTCCTGGACTCAAGTCATCCTTCTGCCTCAGCCTCCCAAGTAGCTAGGAATACAGGTGCTTACCATGGCACCCAGCTAGTGTTTCTATTTTTAGTAGAGACGGGGTCTCCTCTTGCTTAGGCTGGTCTCCAACTCCTGAGATCAAGGAATCCACCCCTCTTGGTCTCCTCCCAGAGTGTGAAGATTGCAGGCATGAGCCACTGCACCTAGCCTATCCAAGTGGTTTTAAAAGTAGTACATATTTATTGTCTCACCATTTCTGTGGGTCAGGAGTTTGGGAATGGCTTAGCTGTACAGTTCTGACATGGGATCTTTCATGAGCTTACAGTCGATATGTCACTGAGGGTACAGTCTTTTGAAGGGGTGACAGGAGGATCAGGTATCTCAGTGCCACCCTTGTGGTTGGCAGTTGGCACTGGCTGTTGGTGAGGGCCTTCATTCCTCACTTCATGGTCCTCCTTATCGGGCTGCTGGAGTGTCCGGCTTGCTAGCTGCCTCCAAAGCAAGTGTTCCAATAAGGAGGAAAAAGTTACAATGGCTTTTCTGACCTAGCCTTGGGAGTCACATACCATCATTTCTACAATTCCCTATCCATTAGCCACAATCAGTGTGGGGTGGGTCTGCACCAGGGCCTGAGGATGCCTGGGGTCCTCTTGGAGGCTGGCTAGCACGCTTTTCAAGAAAATGTAATAGGCCCACACCTGTGGCTCAGTGAGTAGGGCGCTGGTCCCATATAACGAGGGGGGTGGGTTCAAACCCGGCCTGGCCAAACTGCAACCAAAAAAAATAGTTAGACATTGTGGCGGGCACCTATAGTCCCAGGCTGAGGCAAGAGAATCGCCTAAGCCCCGGAGTTGGAGGTTGCTGTGAGCTATGACGCCGTAGCACTCTACTGAGGGCGATAAAGTGAGACTCTGTCTCTAAAAAAAAAAAGAAAGAAAATATAATATATATTTTCTTATTTATTATACTTGTTGTTCATTGTCTGTCTTTCTCTACTAGCTCTTTGAGGGTGGTATTCTTTGTCTTTCTTTTTTTCCCAAGTGCCCAGAATAGTGCCTGCCAATTTTTGCTTCCTGCACACATAGCAAGGGTCTAGCTCTTCTGGCAGGGGTCGGCAAGTATTACAGATGATGCTGGAAAACAAGTTGAAGGCTACTTTCAAATTCTTTTTGCAGAGAAGGTGCACACACACACATGCATAAATGTGCATCTCACCCCCTGCCCACAAACAAACACACACACACACACATACACACACACACACACACGGAACCATCTTCCAGGATGTGATTTACCAGATCAATCTGCCTCCCCTTCCTTCCCTATCCTGGGTTCATAACCAGGGAAGTGAAAGTCGAGCTGAGTGCTTTTTCTCTTGAGCCAAATGATTCAAATCACAGCTAAAGAGAGGCACATCTGTCACGCCCAGCCTGGGGACTTTGGGACAGGGCCCCTAGGGCTGGGCTGCAAATGTCTTGAACCAACTCACTCTCTTAGATAGGTGGTAATGATTGCTCCAATCAGCCCTGCAAGGACAAGGGAGCACCTCTTCTCCCCACTATTGGGCCATTTCTCTCCTACTGGGCTCCCAGTGTTGGGATCCTTATCCACCCCCCGCTCCCATGTTTGAGGCAGCAGCAAGGTAGCAGTGTCAGGTTTTTGTGGTGGAGAAAATCTGGCAGCCCAGAATTTATTCCTGAATCGACCATCTGCTGAGTGTGTTTCCCAGGATTATGGTACATTTTTTGAGGGAGTGGGTGAAAAGATGGTGATTCCTTCTTAACTTCCTCCCTGCTGTCTTTGGAGCCATGCAGGGAAGGGGACGCTGGCACCATGAGGCAGTGAGTGACTGGGGGTCAGCCCCACTCTCAGGTCTGGCTCTGCCACTTCCCTGACCCTGCCCTTTAGCCTACGTCCATCATAAAATGGGAACAAATATGTGCATGCTGTTGTCCCATGCAGAACCAGGGAGCCACTGTGTACACAAGGTTTCAGAACTGCAGAGTGAATCGGACTTGTCTTATGCTGAAGGTGGGGAAGCAGGACCTGAAGAGCCAGCATTGGACTAGGGCCTGGCACCCTGATGCTTTGGGACTTTGCTACAAGATGTTGTCACAGATTTCCTACCCAAGTGAGGATGGCAGGGAAGCTAGGATGCAGCTTTAGAAGCTGACCTTTGCTTGTCAATTAATTAAAGTCCACTGATTGCTGAAGGGGGCAGAGAAGGGAAGGAAAGAAGCCAGCACCTGCTCCAGTGGAGTGAGCATGTCCCCTGCCGCCAGGCCCAGCATCCTGGCCTGGCCTCAGGATCTGACAAATGTCTTTTCTCATAGAATAAAGGAAGGAGGGGAAGCATGGCTTCAAGCTGAGCACCAGAAGGGAGTACAAGGTTGAATCAGATGACCCAGCCGTCTCTTTCTCACCCCTTTGTAAATACTGCAGATTTAGAAAGAAAAGAAGCATTTTCCCTAAGAAAGGTGACCAGCCATTCTGGTTTGTCCAGGGCTGGGGGGATTCCTGGAATGTGGGAATCAAGGTACTGAAACAGAGTCAGTCCCAGCAACCTAGGACAGTAGGTCACAGTACCCGGGTAATTGCCTCTGGAGGGTCTATTACTTTTAAATTGATTGTTCAGCTGATTCCTTTATTTTCTAGTTGAGAAGTGACTCTTCTCTTCCCATCCCACTCCCAGGGGTGGAGAATAAGAGAGCTTATTTCCTCTTAGAGTCCTGTATTGCCTGCCCTGTAGCACTGTGCTTGGCATCAAGGAATGGGTGATTTTGATAAATTGCAGATGATCTACACAGGTCATGGTGAAATGAGTTGGAAGATGTAAGGTCCATTAAATGCATAATTCATGTGAAAATGGCGAGTTCAAAGGAAGTTCATCTGGCTCTGCCTGGAAAAGAATCTGAGATAAAGTAGGTATGTGTTGCCCTTTGGCTGGAGTTGTAGCTGGTAACCTTGGTGTTTTAGCATTGTGACCTAGTATGACGTGGGGTGTGTGTTACGGTGGGAAAGGCTTGGACTTGGAAAATTGAGCATCTCCTCATTGAGTCCTTGCTCTTCCACTTATTTGCTGTTACCTTAGACAAGCACTTCACTGCCTGCCAGCCTCAGTTTTATTATCTGAAAAAATGGACAATCATATTTGTCACAAGACTGCTTTGCAGATGAAATGTTATATCACCTATAAAGTGGTGATCCCTGAACATAGTAGAGACTCAACACTATGAAATCCCTCAAATATCTCAGGGACTTCAACTTTTGCTTTGCTTATATATGCTTTTTTAACTCTTTATAACATTTGCTTTATGCAAAAAGAACATGTGTAAGTTCTAGGTAAGTTACAACACAAAATGTGTACCCAGAAACTTAGAACCTAACTTAAGATCTAGAGCATTCATTTCCTAGAGTTACCATAACAAACTACCAAAAACTAGGTAGCCTAAAACAGCAGAAATTTAGTCTCACTGTTTTGGAGTCTAGAAGTCCAAAATCAAGGTGTCAGCAGTCCTGGGCTACCTGTAAAACTCTGGGGAAGACTCCTCCCCTACCCCTTCCAGCTTCTGGAGGTGTTTGTCGTATGGTAGCACGATTCTAATCTCTGTCTGTCTTCACCTGGCCTTCTTCCCCATGTCTGTGCCTCAAATCTCCCTCTCTTTTCTCTTATAAGAACACCAGTTGTTGTATTTAGGGCCCACGCTACATCCAGGATGATCTCTGCCCAAGACTCTTAATTACATCTGCAAAGACCCTATTTTTTAGTAAGGTTACATTCACAGTACTCAGAGTTAGGACTTGGACATGATTTGGGGGAGGGGCACTCTTAAACCCACTATGATCACTTATACTGATGGGGAGGTATCCCTCTGCCCGCTTTTTTCATTAATATTATAGTTCTAAGGACCATTCACATTGATGTGTATTGATAGCTATAATACATATATAATACACATAACAGTAATCATGCCTGCTACTCTATTGGGTACTGGTACCCCAGGGTACTTAATCTATTCTTCTGAAAAATGGGTATTTGAGTTATTTCCATTTGGGGCATCCTAAACAATGTTTCTTTTATTTAATTCTAGATGCTCAAGTACAAAAGTTTCTCTAGAATATAAGTTGAATTGTTGGGCCCAAAGTAATAGGTGAATAGCATTTTACAAGGTAATGTCAAATTGTCTTCCAAAGCAATTATACTGATTTGCCTTCTATAAGTCAAGAAGGAGATGTTCTTCATTCTCAAAGTGATATTTTTAGCCCACAAAATTTAAACATTCAGGATTTGTCTTCTTTCTTGTGATGAGTATTAGATGATGAGATCCGCTTTTCCTCCGTGATTTTTCTTTGTAGTGGATTGTTTCTGGTGGGTCTCTGCCCTCAGAGAGAAAGTTGCTAGACACAGCAGTCTCACCTGCTTCTGGCTGCCTAGGCTTTACCTGCTCTACAAATGCATCACCATGGGTCATTAGAGGTGTCTAGAAACTGTAATTATGGTATAGCATTTCACAGGCATACAATTGAAGGCTGTGCTTTCTAGACACTCAAATCAAGTCTATTGTGGAGTGATGTATCTTAGGAAGTTTTCACCCGCTATCGTCAATAATGAGTATAAAAAGATGCTTACTTTAGCACAGGGGACCTCTTACTCTGAGGTAAAAAATACAGCATCCCCAATAATTGGTTGAAATACTATCTATCAAGGCTGGCAGCGTGGAAGGCATGCTGATGCCCAGGAAAGTCAGTATGTATGGTGTACTCTGGGGCCCTTTTCTGAAGAGGAGGGAGACATTGTACCATTTGTTCCAATCAGATTACAGAGTCCTCAGGATAGGTGGCAGAATATGAGTACAGCAAAGCATCCTAATAATGATGGGGAGACTGAGGCCTGAAGAGGGGGTGCAGTTAGCTCCTGCTATCAATGTAGACCTTGGGGGAAGTAAAACCAGCTAATCGTTTTAGGTTGCCTTTCCCTGAAAATAGAGCCTGAATCAGGGATTCTTGAGCAAGTGCTTTATTGAATGAGTGTTCCAGGTAAAACCTGAACAAGATAGGGAAGGGAAAGAGGTGGGCAAAGCTGTGGGTTCAGCTGAAGGCCAGCTCTTCCTTGATCCCATGGGAAGCTCTGGAGTATGGATTGTACTTTAAGATTGCCCCACCTTATGCCTTTGTTGGTTGGTCATTGGCTGCAGTCCCAAGGGAAGGGAGCAGCCACCTATACGCTCCCTTGCTCCTATCAGTTAAGGGCAATTCTGTTAGCAACCAGCACTGACAGCAGCTGATGAGGTTGCTATTGGGGTTATTATTTGGGTTGGGGAATGGAGTGCATGGTCAGAGGATGGGGATTTACTTTGTGCAAATTCTTCTGACCTTCATTGAACTCCAACTCATGCCCTTGACATCAGCTCCATTAGGACAGGGATCTAACATGCATAAATAGAGAATGAGGACAATCATGTTTCATCCTCCTCTTCTCTTAGAGGCTGTCACCTCTGGCTGGGTTGCAGGCAAGATAGTGACACCCTATTGGCTCACACCTTATTAGAAACCTCGGCCATATCTCTTTCTCAGGGGCCAGACAGACCCCTGGAAGGAGTCTCTCTGTTAATTGTGGAATGAGCTAAGCAGACAGGGCCTCCCTCTTTGGGAGTCTTTTGACAGAGGACAGCAGCTGAGATTCTCTCAGGACTCAGGAAAACAGAAACCACTCCAAGGATGTCAACTGCAGGAAAAGGGTACCTGGGATGGGGGGTGCTGACATTTTGCATGAGCGGATAGGAAGTGGAGCTGTTGTGATTTGGATGTAAACAATTTCTCTGGGCTACAGGCTGGTAGGTGACTTGGGAAGGCAAGGACATATGTACATTATAGATTAGAGCCAGAAGGAACTTTTTCGTCCACTCCTCACCTCTCACGTCTCCTGCATTCCTCTTTTCTGACTGCGTATCCTTTACCAAGGGGCCTCAAAGAGCTGATGGGCAGGAGGAAATGATGTCAGAATGTGGAGATCAGCTGGGATTGGGACTCAGGAGGGAAAACACTCTATTAGTGCAATTTCTGCTCAGAGGAAGACAGCCCTTTCCAAGAGGGCCCCAGGGTAGAGCACGGGGACAGAGGAAGAGGATAAGTTGGTTCTTTTTCCTTCCTACGCTGGTGGGGTCTTTCAGCCCTGTCCCTGGCTTTGCCCTCAACAGTTGCTTGAGCCCCTCACTTCATCCAAGAGAGCAGAGCTTATGATCAAGCAGCAAAATCCCACATTTCTACAGCCCCTTCTCTACTGTCCAGGGGAGGAAGCAGCCACTGTCTGGGGTACCTTTGTTTACCGAGAACTCACCCTGGATCTTACACTGAAGCTTTCTGTCCTTACTCCAGGTGACTCCTGGGTATAAATCAGGATCATTTGAGCTATTAGTTATGAAGCTTCCATCACTCAGAGTGTTGATGCCTGCAAAAGCCTGGGGTGTCCCTGAGCAAGTGCCACCGCATTCCAATGCAGTAGATTTCCCAGAATTTACAGTTTTGACGTGCTAAGGCATTCAGGATACTTCTGTAGCAGTAGCTGGAGCAGCCCTGTTCAGGAGGGTGGAAAAGCCTAGCCTTGAGTGACCATGTGTCCATAGGAAAGCAGGGGTTAGGAAGGGCTTTGGACTTCTTGATCATTAGGGCTTCAACCTCAAGAGTCATCTGCAATCATAGATTTTCTAGACGTGAAACCCTTTTTGAACATCCACTATGGGTAACTTGCCATGCTGGGGCAACTGCTAGATTACTTGGCATATGGCGGGTTGTGAGAACCACATGAGAGAATGTTGGGGAAGGTACTTTGGAGTTTCTAGAACCCATAGGAGGGTACATCCTATGCCTGTTATATGTCACAGATGGTGTGTGAGCCAGGGCCAGTGTCAGCAGCTTGGCCTGACCGAGGCATATCCTTTACCAGCACCCTCAATGCTGGCCTAGTGCTAGCTGACCTCAGGAGCATGGTTGGAAAAGGCTTTGTATTGGGGCTGGGCCTCAGGGATAGAGGCTTGGAAGGACAGCTGGAGAACGAGTGTTGGTAAGTGGACCCAAGTGGATCAAGTGGTGATGAGGGAAGAAATGGTGGGGAGAGAGGAGACAGCCCGAAAAGTCTTCCTGTGTGTGGACCTTCACACACGTCTGAGGCAAGGTTGGAGAGAGGTCCGAACTCTTCTGCAGTGGGGTCCCACATTCTTCCTGGGCTCTCCCTCCTGGGATCCTGTTCCTTCCTGTCCTTACCCTCAAGCTCCGTGTAGGCGGTCACAACTAGCTTCTTGCATACCCTCCCCACTCTGCCTCTGCTCCTGAGAGTTGGGCTTGGGCTGTGGTTTTCTCGAACCCTGTCGTTGCCCCCCCTTTTTCCTCCCTGAGACTCCTGTTTTCCCCGTAGAAAAAGAATGTGAAATATTTTTAATATAATATGCCAATGAGATCTATGTCAAAATAGATCATAGATCATAAATGTAAAAGGGAATATGATAAAATTTCCAGAAGAACCTAAGAGAGAAACATATTTACAATTTGGGGTAGGCAAATATATCCTAGATATGAAGAAAAAAGCCTGAATGGTGAAAGAAAAAAAATTAACTTGGACTTCATAACAATGAAAACCTCCTGCTCTTTAAAAGATACTGTTAAGAAAAGGAAAAGGTAAGCCACCAAGTGGAAGATAATAGTTGTGATGTCCCATCTGACAAAAGACTTGTGTCTAGACACATGCAGAACACTTACGACCAATCACAAGAGGACAGACAGTCCAATCGCAAACAGGCAAAGGAAAAATAAATAAGCAGGAAAACTCTGATTTAAATTAAAGAGTCTTTTACAGGAAGAAAATCTTTGCTCCTCTTACTTGTGGATTTCTTAGTAAGTACTGTCCCATCTGGGCAGTCCTCTCAATTTGTATTATTGCTATAACAATAGTCCTGTAAAGACTCTTCTGCATTTTGTTTCAGAAACATCTTTCATTGCTACTTAGATTTTTCTCTTTTTCTATTGTCTCCCTGCTACTGGTGCTGGAGGATAACTAACTTTGACCACCTTGCTGTTTTTATCTGACTGTACACTGAATATATGTTTATAATAAAATAATAGCATGAAAATGGGGCAAAGACCTTGGACAGATACTTTACAAAAGAAGATACGTACGAATGGCCAATAAGCACAGAAAAAAATGCTCCATATTATTAGCCATCAGGGAACTACAAATTAAAACTGCAATGAGAAGCCATGGCACACACACCAGAAAGGCTAATATTAAAAAGGACAAGAATAGTCTGGGCAAGTACTTGGAGCAATTGTAACTCTCCCATACTGCTGGCAGGACTGTAGAATGGTATAGGCACTTTAGAAAAGAGTTTGGCAGTTTCTTATAAAGTTAAATATATACTTATTACATGGCCCAGCAATTCCACTCTTAGGTATTTTCCCAAGGGCAGTGAACAGATGATGTCTACTCAAAGACGTATACATGAATGTTCACAGCAGCCTGTTCATAATAGTCCTAAACCAGAGACATCCCAAATGTCCTCTAAAAGGTGATGGATAAACCAATTGTGATATATAACCTACAGTGGAATGTTACCTAGTAAACTAGAGTATGAGTCATTAACATGCAGAGCAAGACTGAATCTTAAAAACATTATACCGAATAATTCAGAAACACAAAAGAGCACATACTGTGTGATTACATTTATAAGAAATTCTAGAACCAATAAAACTAAAGTAGCAGAAAGCAAATCAATGGGTGTTTGGAGCCATGGGAGGGACATGTGGGAATTTCTGGCACAATAGAAATGCTCCTTATCTCAATAGAAATGGTGGTTAAATAGGTCTAGTCATTGCCAAAACTCAACAAACTTACAGTAAAGATGTGTGCCATTTTATTGCCTGTAAATTGCACATATACCTTAATAAAGTTATTTTGAGGAAAAGAAAAATGTGATTACTTTTAGGTGATGGAATTAAAGATAATTTTTACTTTGCCTTTATGCTTCTCTGTATTTCTAAATATACTATAGCAATCGCATCATTTCCCTTCTATAAGGAAAAAAAAAAAAAACTGTAAAATGTTTTCTTAGCCCGATATGGTGACTCACACTTGTAATACTATGTGGGAAGATTTCTTGAGGCCAAAAGTTCAAGATCAGCCTGGGCAACATATCAAAACTTCATCCCTATAGAAAACTTAAAAAATTAGCGAGATGTAGTAGCACATGTCTGTTCTCCCAGATACTCAGGAGGCTGAGGTTGTAGGATCTCTTGAGCCCAGGAATCTAAGGTTGCAGTTAGCTATAATCATGCCAATGCACTCAAGCCTGGTCAACAGATTAAGAATCTGACTCAAAAAAAAAAAAAAAAAAACAAAGAAAAAGAAAAAAATTCCCTTCTCCATCTTGGTAGACTTATTTCAGATGTTGTATCCCTCCAGGATAGGATCTAGAGGGGTTGAGGGCTTGGCTTCAAGTCCAAGCTCTGCCAATTACATCCATATAACCTCTGGCAAGCCCCTTGAATGTTCTGAGCCTCAGAGTCCTTTCTGCAAAGAGAGGTTAGCAATATCTCCCTGTCTAAGGCTTAAGGAGTACAGTGCTTGGCTACTATTGTAATGATCATTGTTATAGCAATAATACAAATTGAGAGGACTGCCCGGATGGGACAGTACTTACTAAGAAATACACAAGTAAGAGGAGCAAAGATTTTCTTCCTGTAAAAGACTCTTGTTCCAATTAACAGGTATGTAACATCAGTCTTTAAAAGCTGATTGAAAATTTATTTTCTTCCACATTAATGTTTTTTGAGAAAGTAAAAACCATTTCCCATAGAAGCAGATGTCCCGAAAGGAGTCTGGATTTTGCTGGCTCTGCTCTTCATTCAGGTATCAGGTGGCAGCCGGGGCCCAGCCTGGAGGAGGCTGGTTTTCTCTGCGTGTTTGCTGGAGCCGGGCTGACACAGATCTGATAGAGGTTGTCAGATCTCCGAAGAACAATTGACTTTCTAAGCAGAGCCCCTGCTCCCAGCCTCCCGGTGCTGCGTTACATCTGTAAATGCCAGCGCCCTGCTAAGCACGTCCCCGTGAATAGAAGTGTTTTGATGTTTTGTTTTTGGTCGGAGATTGAAGTCCAGTGTCTTGGGACCCAGTGACTTCAGCTGACCTTCCTGCTACAAGGACAGGGCTAAATTTCAACCCCTGGAGGCTTCTGCACACAAAACCTCATGCCTTGCAAGGGCAGGTGCAAGGAAACCCGGCGGAAATCTGAAATCTTCGCTGCTTCAGAGACCCGAGCTCACTTCTGTCAGAGGAATTAGGTTTCACAAGCCCTTTTTTATGTAGAAAGCGTATCATTAGGGGAATCTGGACAGGGTGACTTATTAAAACTGCTGCCTATGGCAGAGAGAAATGCTTAAGGACATTCAAGGGCTAATGAATGTAATTTTTATTTGTAATAACTCTGGTAGTATCTTTACAAGAGGGTTGCTTGGCCAGGGTGATTGACTTCTAGGTGGAGATGACTCTGATATTTTAGTTCTTGCTGGTTCTGGAAAATATGTTTTCCTCAAAACTTGTATTCCAGTTTTGAAATCAGGAGAGACTTCATTTCAAAATGTTTTAATTAAGTAAGCAACTTTTAACACCTGTAATTTCACACTCTCACTTTTTCTGAACTACTCTCGATGTCTCTAATTCCTCCACGATTGATTTTTTTTTTACACATAGGTAGTTTTTGCATCACCCCTCCTCGCATTTTATCAAGCTCTGTGCACGTCTATGGTCTTAATAATCATTTTTAGTAGGTAACACTTTCTTCTTGCCCGCATTTTGCTCTTCTCTGCTCAGTCATTTCTCTGGGTTTGAGTATCTAGAGGTTTATTGTGGTAATTAAAAATGGATTGTTTGCATCCTTATTTGTTGGGTTTTCCTTTTTGCAATATTTCCTTTAGCTCCATTAAAAGAAGTGGTTCTGGGAGGTGCTCTGATCTGCAAGGGCTCCTCAATCTCTCACCCTCACCCTTTCCCTTCCTTAAAAACTCCAGACTCTGGGAGGCACCTGTGGCTCAGTGAGTAGAGAGCCAGCCCCATACATCGAGGGTAGCGGGTTCAAACCGAGCCCCAGACAAACTGCAACAAAAAAAATTGTCAGGTGTTGTGGCTGGCACCTGCTACTCGGGAGGCTGAGGCAAGAGAATCACCTAAACCCAAGATCTGGAGGTTGCTGTGAGCTGTGACAGCACAGCACTCTTCTGAGGGCGATAAAGTGAGACTCTGTCTCTACAAAAAAGTAAAGCAACCCCCAGACTCCACGCACTCCTGCAAAGTTGTTCTGGCCTCTCCTCTGATTTCTGGCAGAGCCCCTCACATGTCAGCGGCCTCGTGTAACCCTTAATCCCGGGGCACTGCCGCTTTTCTTCTCCCAGCCGCCTCTGCGGTGGGGTTTTCTGTAAGCGCTCATGCCAACAGAACTCATTTGGGTGTTGCAGAAGCTCTACCCTTAAAAAGACCCAAACTCCATAATATGTGTCATTTTGTTAAATACTCATTTTCTGGAGAGTCATACTACCTAAATTACTTGGTTTTGTTCAGCAAGCAGTGACCAGCAGGAAGGGACTGCAGAATCGCCGCGGTAAAGTAGCTGGTGGTGCGGGATGGAGCACTTCCTGTGTAGCCACCCTTGTTACTGTGGTGGCCGGTTCTGTCTTGAGCGCTCGGTCAGGCCCTCTGTCATTTTGACAGGAAACATCCGTAGGCCTTCGTAAAGCTCATGTGACATGCACCTGGCTCTGCTGTCACCTTCACTACTTCTACCTCCATCACTGGGCTCCTCCCACTGGCCTTCCCGGCAGTTACGGTCGGGAAGTTGGAGTGCTTGTCCCCCAGGTCTTAGCCATGCTGGTCCTCATCCTCTAGTATCAGCTGAGATGTCCCCTCTTCTGAGAGGCCTCCCCTGACTATCACTTCTAAGTGCTTTCCACTCACACGTTAGCATATTTTCTTCTTTAAATCAGCGTGGAACATTTTTCATTCTCTGGTATTTTCTTGCTTACCTATGTCATTTCTTGTTTGCTGACTCTTTCCCTGTGGGAGTAGAGGTCTTTCTTCTGTCTTATTCTCCCAAGTCCTAGAACAGAGCTAGGCATATAGTATGCTTTCAGTAAATATTTGTTGAATCGGTGAGTGGATCCTTACTCAGTAACCACTTACAATAGATAGATCCTGTATAATTCAGAAGTTTGGAGCCAAGTAGATAGTAGGTCCTTAACATATGTTGGTGCTGGGCAGCACCTATGGCTCAGTGAGTAGGGCGCCGGCCCCATATACTGAGGGTGGTAGGTTCAAACCTGGCCCCGGCCAAACTGCAACAAAAAATACCCGGGCGTTGTGGTGGGCGCCTGTAGTCCCAGCTACTCAGGAGGCTGAGGCAAGAGAATTGCCTAAGCCCAGGAGTTGGAGGTTGCTGTCAGCTGTGATGCCACGGCACTCTACTGAGGGCAACAAAGTGAGACTGTCTCTTAAAAAAACAAAAACCAACGACAAATGCAGATCAGGGACAGCCCAGGGAGATCAGACCCACTCTCTTGGACACTTGCTTGCATTGACTTTCTGTGAGTGACAGCCACGGCTCCCTGAGAGACACTGTGAGAATGTTTGGGACACAGAGCCCTGTACACAAGAAGTGCTCACTACATGCCTTCCTTCATGTTATTCATTTGGCCATTATTCACATAATGTTGTTAAGAACTCTGAGTCTGAGATTTGAAAGCTGCTTGAAACTAACAAGTTAGCCTGCCACCATTTCATGCTGCTAGAAGACAGGAGACTCTTGGGTCAGAGATGAAGGATAGTTTATCACTCACAGCAGTAGCAGTAACCTGAGTATTAGCATCTTTGTAATGGTTCCTTGAGCCATGATTTCCACAGAGCAACACAAAGGGGACCAGATGATACTGCACATTCAGTGAGTTACGGGAGTGGAGCCCTGAGCTTAAGGAATCTAAATCTTTTATAATGGACAGTCTACCTGCCCTTCCCTCTGGAGACAGACGCCATCTCTATCTTCCAAAGCTGCTTGAAATGCAAATGTATTAGAAAAGAACAAAAAGCAGTCCATGTGTCTGTTCACGAGACATGTAGAAATGCTTGAGACACAAGGAGAATTGAGTGGGTCATGTTGAGCTACATTACATTGAGAGTTAATGCAAGCAAGAAGCCTAGGAGACCCTCAAATTTGCATAATGAATGAATACCAAGTGTTGCACTCAGCATTATATGGTGGAATAAGACATGGTTTCTGTCTTAGCAGTTCATGTTTTCTTGCTAGGGAATGAATTGGTAGGGCAGTATAGTGCTTAAGTGCTTGTACCCTGGGCTCAGAGTCTAGATTTCAATCCTGCTGCCATCACTTTGCATAGCTTTGCAGCCCTGGCCTTGGATTCCTCATCCCTAAATGCAGATAAGAGGGTTAATTTGAAGTGCTTGGTTTGGTGCCTATCTCCTGGTAAGAATCCAACTAAGTATTAATTACTAGGTTAACGATATGAAATCACCATTTTTGTAGTTCAAATATCAGCAATTTAATGTAGCTCAACCTAATCATAGACTTACCATCATTAATCGTTTGCTTGGTTACAAATCATGATAGATAACTGACTGCGATGTGGAGGTATACCCTAGGTCAGGTGAGGCTAGCTGGAAAGGCAGAAAAATATCTGAGGAAAAGAAATGGACATGGAACCAGATGCGGCTCTGAGCCTACTTCTCCTCTCATTAACCTGTGACCTTGGGTGAGCCACTTAACCTCTGAGCCCCTTGCCTCATCTGTGCTACAGATACAATAATCCCTTCTACTTCACTGGACACCGTGAAGCTAATGTCAGATGATGGATGTGAAATTGCTTTGTAAACTAGAAAGCACTACTCTTGTGTACTCATACTCAGTGTGAAGAGTTCTTGAAGGCAGTGAGATTTGAACCTAGGCTTGAACCAGACCATCACTCGGTATAATTTAATATCCCTCTTTAGTCCTCTAATCACAGTTTGCATTAGACTCATAGCATTGGCTCCTTGACTGAAATGGCTATGGTAGAATCAAGTTACATCAGTCAGGTTTGTATCTAAGGTCTACTGCCTTCAGCGCTGTAGGGACCATCTGGTGACCACAGAAATAGCATCTCATTACAAAGGGTAATTGGCTTGCAGCTAAATGAGTCAATAGTTAACATTTATCAAGCTCCCTCAATGAGCCAGGCCTGGTTTTAGTTCTTTGCATGAATTACTTATTGAAACCTTGACAATCTCTATAATATAGGTGGTCGCTGTCATTATCCTCCTTTTTCAGACGAGGAGACTGAGGCAAAATGAAGTTAACAACGAGGAATTGCCAGAACTGGACTGGTGAGTTACATTGCCCAAGCACTTTCAATAAAATCTGGCCTTGTAAAAGGGAGGCTGGCCCCAAAGCCATCTTTCTGGAGCAGCTGGAGTTGTTCAGCTTCTATTTGTGTGCTGCATAAGAACCTTTTAATAAATGATGGGACACATAGGTGATGGTGGCCTTATAAGATTATAACACTGTTTTTACTGTACTTTTTCTAGGTATAGATATGTCTAGAAACACAAATACTTGCCAGTGTGTTACAGTTTCTACAGCCTTTAGCACAGTAACATGCTGTGCAGGTTTGTAGCCTGGGAACAGAAGGCTATGCCAGACAGCCCAGGTGCTAAGTGGGCTGTCAACCTGGGTTGTTGTAAGGACACTCTCTGACATTTACACAATGACAAAGTTGCTGGATAATGCATTTCTCAGAAGGTGTCCCAGCTGCTAAGCAGCGCATGACTGTGCCTGCCGGTGGAAGACTTGCTCCTCCCCCAAGCAGCCACAGAAGGCCAAGTATTGCTGGGGACTTGCAGGCTCTTGGAATAGCTCCATTCCTCCTTCTCTATACTCCACTGAAAAAGTGAGAACTTTAGTTCTCTTTTGTAGGCACTTCTGTGGTATAAAAAGTAATGCTCAGCTTGCTTGCTTCCCCCGCATATTTCTCTCTCCAAAAAAGATGTTGCTTCTAGCTCTTCTTGGGATTAAAGCATTGGCCCACAGTCAGCAAATAGCATGTTCTTGTGCAGGTCCCAAGCAATAAGGGTAAGGTGTAGTTTCTATAATAGAGAGACACAGTGAAGCATTGGCATAGAGAACAGAGTTTCCTTCTTATGCATGTAGAAGTCTGAGGGCAGTATCCAGGCTGCCAGGCAGCCATTCAGGGATGCAGGTTTCTTCCAGTTGCTTCACCATCCCCTGGGGCAGCATTTCTCCAATTCTATGTGGGCAAGGGCTCATTTTTTTACAGTTTCAATTCATTATAGACAATATTTTTTTTGGCTATAATGAATTTTGGGAAAAGCAAAGGGAAAAATCCCTTAAAGGTGTACAACATACAAGCCTGAAGTATTTTATTATTAGGAATAGCAGACATAATATTACTTAAATTGCTATAAAAGTTACTGAATATTCTCAGTTTGCACACTTACCTTTTCATGGACTGGAGCTGGAAACCCTTTCAGAAGTATTGGGAAACCATTATCCTCATGACTGAAGCTGGGTTGCTATCATGTCCACGTGGCAATCACAGGGAAAAAGAAGAGTGTGCAGGAGTCCCCACACACCCCCTGAGCATTTTTTATACTTTAAGTTGCGTGTATTGAGGTACAACTTCCATATAATAAAGTTCGCCTTTTTAGATGTACAGTAACATAAGTATCAATAAATTGTGTAACCACCATCCCAGTCAAGACATAGAACATTTCCATCACTCTCCCAATTCTCTTGCTCCATTTTAAATTAATCTTCTCTCCTTCTTGTCCGTGGAAATAGCTAATCTGAGTTCTGTCCTTACAGTTTTGTGTTTTCTACACATCATACAAATTGAATTATCCAATATTTAGCCTTCGAATCGGATTTTTTTCACATAGCATAATGCTTTTGAGATTCATTTATGTTTTTGCATGTATCAGTTATTATTTTCATTGGGTGTAGAATCAGTACCTTATCAATTTTGTTAATGGACACCTTGGCTCACCTGGGACAGCGTAAATAAAGCTGATATGAACATTTGCATAAAGATCTTTGTTTTTAATTCTCTTATATCAATACCTAGGAGTAGGATTATTGTACCACATGGTAAATGTGGATTTAACTTCATAAGGAACCGTCAAATTCTTCCAAAGTGACTGTCTCATTTTATACTCCCACCAGGAATGTATGCAAGTTTTAATTGCTCTGAATTCTAATAGGCACTTGGTATTGCCAGCAGTTATAATTTTAGGCATTCTAAGAATTGTAGAGTCGTGATATCTCATCATTGCCCAGACTGGTATTTCCCTAAGCATACCTTCATGTGCCCATTTGCCATATTTAGTTCTTCTTTGGTGGAGGTTCCAATTTTGTTTTTTGGGTCAGATTTGGAGTTGGGTTGTTTGTTTTCTTATCACTGAGTTGCAAAAGTTCTTTATATCTTCTGGATACCAGAATATGTTTTGCAAGTATTTTCTCCTAGTTTATGATTTATCTTTTCATTTCTTTAATAGTGTCTTTTGAAGAGCAGAAATTTAACATTGTTGACAAAATTTAATTTATTGATTTTTTTTTCTTTTATGGTTCATGCCAGTTGTGTTGTTTTTTTTTTAATTGAAGTTTTTTTGGTGGGGGTCGGGTTTGAACCCACTACCTCTGGTATATGGGGCTGGCGCCCTACTCCTTGAGCCACAGGCACCACCTCCCAGTTGTGTTTTATTAAAGAAATCTCTGCCTGGCTGGGCACAGTGGCTCTCGCCTGTAATCTTAGCAGTCTGGGAGGCCGAAGCAGGTGGATTGCTTGAGCTCAGAAGTTCGAGACCAGCCTGAGCAAGAGAGAGAACTCTTCTCTGCCAAAAATAGAAAAAACTAGCTGGGTGTCATGGCACATGCCTGTAGTCTCAGCTACCCAGGAGCCTGAGGCAAGAGGATCACTTGAGTCCAAGAGTTTGAGATTGCTGTGAGCTATGATACCACCGCACTCTATCCAGGGCAGCAGAGTGCAACTCTGTCTCAAAAAAAACAGCAAAAAAATGTCTGCCTAACTCAAGGTCACAGTGATCTTTTCCCCAAGTTTTCTTCTGAAAGTTTAATGATTTTAAGTCTTACCTTTTGAGTTAATTTTGTATATAGTATAAGGGATGGACTGAGGTTTGTTTTATTGCACATAAATATCTAATGATGTCTCAGTACCATTCATTGTAAACATGACCCTGTCTCCATTGAATTACCTTGGCATCTTTGTCTAAAATCAATTGACTATATATGTGGGTTTATTTATTTACTTGGTGTCATTGATTATTTATTTGGTTTTATTGATTTCTGAGTCTATTCTTTCATAAGTATCACACTGTCTTAGAATTAGGTGGTGCACATTGTCCGACTTTATTCTTGTTTTTCAAAATTGTAGATGATTATGTTATCTGAAAATAATGACAGCTTTATTTCCTCCTTTCAAATGTGTATAACTTTTATTTCTTTTTCTTGATTTATTCCACTGGCAGGATCTTCAATATAATGTTCAATAGGTGTGGTGAGTGCAGACTTTGTCTTGCTCTTGATTTCTTTTTCTTTTTCTTTTTTAATTAAATCATAGCTGTATACATTAATGAAATCATAGGGTACAATGTGCTGGTTTCATGTACCATCTGAAATATTTTCATCAAACTATTTAACATAGCCTTCATGGCATTTTCTTAGTTATTGTGTTAAGACATTTATATTTTGCATTTAGTAAGTTTCACCTGTACCCTTC
>CAUYON010102618.1:0-47944 GCA_963573935.1 Arctocebus calabarensis | reverse complement strand
TACTCATTGCTGCCTCAATTCCATGAATGGACTGTATCCATTCATTGATACATTCATTCACCTTGCCCCTGCGGAAGGGACTGTGTCCATTCATTGATACATTCATTCACCTTGCCCCTCGTGGAAGGGACTGTATTCATTTGTTTCCTGGCCAAGGAACCCATACACCTATATACACCTATCCTAAAGGAGGAGATGGGGAAAGACTGGGAGAGAAACGGAGAGAGCTTCTATCTCCCCACTAGAATTTTCTCCCTCTACCAGGTGCCGTAATGTTTTCTGTATTCTTTTCTGTGAATAAATTCTGTCTTACAAAAAAATAAAAAATAAAAAAAATAAATAAAATTGAAGTAAGCTGTTCTTTGACAGTCGGGCAAAACTCACCTGACGACCTGGTGCTTGTGGTTTGTTATCATTCCTGGAAGAAGTTTAAATGCTGCTTTCTCTTTCTTTATGGTCATAAGCCTCTTCAGACTTTTTATAAGACTGATGCGCTGCCTACTATGCTTAGGAGGCAACAACTTCTATTCAGACTTTCTAATTTTTCTACTTTACTAATATTTTTCTATGAATTTGCCAATTTTGCCTATTTTCAAATCTATTGGCATAAGAATGTTGATAATATTCTCTTTTTAATCTCTGCTGAATCTACAATTATGTTCTCTTTGTCATTCATAATATTATTTGTGTCTTTCTCTCTTTTTTTTTTAACTATTTTATTGCATACATTAATTTTGTTACATGTCTTTTTTTTTTGCAGTTTTTGGCTGGGGCTGGGTTTGAACCCACCACCTTCAGCATATGGGGCCAACGCCCTACTCCTATGAGCCACAGGTGCCGCCCTCTTTCTCTTTTTCTATGTACTGAGACAGAGTCTCACTATGTCACCCTGTGTAGAGTGCTATGGCATCACAGCTCACAGCAATCTCCAAGTCCTGGCTTAAGTGATTCTCTTGCCTCAGCCTCCCAACTAGCTGGGACTACAGGCACCTGCCACAATGCCCAGTTATTATTTTTTTTTTTTTTTGGTCATAGTTGTCATTGTTGTTTGTCAGGCCCTGGCTGGATTTGAATTTGCCAGTTCTGGTGTATGTGGCGCCCTAGCTGCTGAGCTACAGGCACTGAGCGTGTGTCCTCCTCTTTTAATTAATCTCAAGACAATTGTGTATTTTGTTACTATTTTCTTTTTTCATTTTTTTTTTTTTTTAACAGAGACTCATTTGACGTGGTGTCATCAGAGATCACAGCAACCTCAAACTCCTGGGTTCCAATGAGCCTCTGGCCTCAGCCTTCTGAGTGATTAGGACTACAGATGCTGCCAGCACTCTGGCTAGTTTTTCTATTTTTAGTAGAGATGGGTCTCCCTCTCGCTCAGGCTGGTCTTGAACTACTGAGCTCAGATGATCTACCCGCCTTGGTCTCCCAGAGTGCTAGGATTATAAGCATGAGCTACCACGCCCAGCCTTTTGTTACTATTTTCAAAGAATCCACTGTTGACTTGGCCCATCTTCTACTGTTCATTGTATATGTTATTTCTGATCTTTTCTCTTTCCTTCTTCTTTTCCTGGAGTTTGTTCTTTTGTTCCTTTTTAAAATGTACATTGGAATTAGCGCATTAATTTTCAGCCATTCTTCCTCATGCAAACATTTAAAGCTATAAATTTCTCTCAATGCAACACATTTGCTGCTTCACAAAAATTTTAATCAGGAACATTTTCATTATCACTCATTTATACAGGAGAATGGATAATTATAGTATATTCCTATGATGAAATACTACACAGCAGGAACAATGAATGAAATACATGTAATAAGTACAACAAATTTTTAGTGGAAAGAACAAATACTTGAAGACTATATGTAGCAAAAGAGTATGATGCCTTTGTCTAAAACGTTTCAAAAGATGTAACTCACTGGAAATATTTTTAGTTATAGCTTGGGCAGTAAATTAATAGATGTTCATTATTTTGCTAAAATAAATATAAAAATAAACAAAATAGGGTTGTGCTTGAACCAATGAGCATAGGGTTTCAAGAACCAAGAAATACGATTAATTATACTCTTTGCAAATGAGGAGCAAAACACATAAAGAAAACCAAACATACAAACAAACAAATGTATAAACAATAAGCAGATCTGTCAGTTTTATCTTTAAATAGAGCAGGATGAACAAGCACTGGCTTCCCAAATGTAAACCTATGTACTTTCTGTAGGCTTTGACTTCATGACCCGAGGAGCTAGAGAAAACGCTTTTTTTTGAGACAGAGCCTCAAGCTGTCACCCTGGATAGAGTGCTGTGGCATCACAGCTCACAGCAACCTCCAATTCCTGGGCTCAAGCGAGTCTCCTGCCTCCGCCTCCCAAAGTAGCTGGGACTACAGGTGCCCGCCACAACACCCGGCCATTTTTTGGTTGCAGCCGTCATTGTTGTTTGGCAGGCCCAGGGCTGGATTCGAACCCGCCAGCTCAGGTGTATGTGGCTGGCGCCTTAGCCGCTTGAGCCACAGGCGCTGAGCTGGGAAAATTTTTAATATCTATACCTAGAGTTTAAATGAATCATAAAAATAAATGCTAGAAAGAATATACTGTTTTTATCAAGCAATCAAACAAAATCAAGGCCTAACTAGGAAGTTTCTTTAAAGGCTTTCAAATCTAAAATCCTTTGAATCTCAAAATAGTAACTGCTGGGTGGTGCCTGGGGCTCAAAGGACTAGGGTGCCGGCCCCATATGCCGGAGGTGGTGGGTTCAAATCCAGCCCTGGCCAGAAACTGCAAAAAAAAAAAAAAAAAAAAGAAAAAAAAATAGTAACTGCTACATTTCTTAGGTGTATCTTTGGTATCAGGTGCTCGCCTCGGCATTTCACATTTATTAGGTCGACATCGCTGAGTGTGAGGTCAGGTGTCCAGCACTGGCATTCACCTGTGAGGGACTAGAGCAGTGATTTTCTTTCTTTTTTTTTTTAAATACATGTATTTTATTATTCTTCATTACATTATTTCCCTCCTCCACCCCCCCAGTAGTAAGACAGAATTTATTTACAGAAAAGAATACAGAAAACACTAAAGTTCCTGGTAGAGGGAGAGAATTCTAGTGGGGAGAGAGAAGCTCTCTCCGTTTCTCTCCCAGTCTTTCCCCATCTCCTCCTTTAGGACTTTAGTCTCAGGGTATATATAGGTGTATGGTTTCCTGGGCCAGGAAACAAATGAACACAGTCCCTTCCGCTGGGGCAAGGTGAATGAATGTATCAATGAATGGTCACAGTCCATTCATGGAAATGAAGCCTAGGAAATTCACAAGAAATTCACCTAGGCATAGGAAACGGTCCTAAGTGTAAAGTGAAGGAGACACCAAGGCACAGGTGTCTCCTCGGCAGTTGTCCGGTCTTTTTGGCTATTGGAGCCTCTGGTGGGGGTTGGTGGTCCCCCCCCACCCGTCGTTGCCTGTCATCCAGCCCACTGGCTCTTCAGCTGGCTGCCGCAGCACCTACACCACCAAGGAGGAGGCCACAGGTCTGCCAGCTCTACTGAGCTGGCTAGGGTGCCAAATGTCCTGCATCAATTCTCCCTCTCCGAGTAGAAACTCTAACTGCTGTTAGGGAAAAGGGCAAAGACTCGATCTAACTTAGAGCAGTGATTTTCAATCAGTGAGTCGTGAGAGGCTCTTCGGTATGCCATGAAAATTTTAAAGATCATTAACTAAACTATTTTTGAAAGAAGTTCAAAGCATAGTATGTATATTCTTTTTTTTTGTTTTTTATTTTTTTTTTTTGATCAACATAATTTAAGGTGCCGTGGAGGTTCAAGAGTGCCGTGAGATAAAAAGGGTTGAAAACCACTGGATGATAAGCTAGTTGTAGATTAAGCCCTGAGATAGTGGGGTTTGTACAATTAAATAGATGTGATTGCTCCACTCTGTAGAGGTGGTAAAATATCTGAATTGGGCTTCTGGAATAGGTTCTGAAGGTCCAGCCCTCTCCAAGGAGGGATCCTTAAAGTGAGATTTAAATCTTTATCCAGGGACAAAGACAGAGTGGAAGAACAGAGAAGAGGCGGTGTGCTGGGTCAGACAGAAAGACCCAGTGAAGTCAGTTCTAGGACAGAACACTTCATCCAAAACCTCCTTTGAAAGGCTAGGGCATTAAAGATCTTGTGTCTGGGACCTGCTGGCTCATGTAGGAAAGGCTGTTACAAAGGCAAACGGCCCAGTAACACTAAAACAAAAACGTAAACCAGCAAAATATCATTTCTTGGTGAGAGGAGGCTGCAGCCCTAGCTGTAGATCTGTGGTTCTCAATCTTCCTAAAGCCGCGTAGCCTTTAATACAGTTCCTCATGTTGTGGTGACCCCCAGGCATAAAATTATTTTCGTTGCTACTTTATAACTGCAATTTTGCTACTGTTACGAATTGTAATGTAAATATCTGATATGCAGGAGACACCCCCCCAAAGGGGTCACGACCCACAGGTTGAGAACCGCTGAAGTAGACAATGAACACCAGTCAGCCCCGTTCCTACATCAAACGCAGGATTCAAGGGCAGCTTGTGATGGAAGAAACGCACAAGAAAGCTTTTAATTCAAAACGCTAAGTAGGAAGAAGGGAAGCAAATATACCAACCACCTAAGCTAAGAGCATATAAATGCTGTCCCTGGGGGTGGAACTTAAACTCTCACATATCTGCATTATAGATGCATATGCCAATGGATTGGACGACAAAGAACCACATTTAAATTTTTATAAAAGCAAATTTGCACCAGAGTTAACCTGACTCTTATAAAATAAAGCATTTTCAAATTTACTAGAAGGAGATAGAAAAGAGCTGGGTACAGTGAGTTTTGAAATCAGACAGACGTGGGCTTGATTTCTGCCTTTCTCTTCCTTTTAGAGAACTTGGCAGCAGTACCATTTTGGGTCTCAACTTCCCTACCAGTGAAATGGAATAACAGCACCTGCCTCTTCAGTTGGTTTGGGGGATTAAAAGTCATTATCATTCTGAAGAATAGCAAACACATACCTTTTCTGAGGAAACAGAGCACAACAAAGGGGTGTGGCAAATACCAAACTTTAAAAAAAGAACAAAGAAAAAAAGGTAAGTCAGAGCATTTTGCACATGGTCAACTTCTCATATTCTCTGTTTCACTTTTGTCATAATCCTCTTTCTTTAGAGTGTGATATTGCCTGACAGATGTATGCCCTCTTTGTGTAAATTTTATTACCTAGGATTGCTAATAATGAAAAAAAATAAAAAATCACCCAAATAGCTTTAATGCTATAGGTTTCTCTAAAGACAGTTTACTTTCATCTGATTATTGGGACCATAAGACCCAGATGTCATGGGATGGTCTCATTTTCATATTACCCTTCCTTTACCTTTCATGTGCTATATATCAAAAAAAGAAATTCATTATAGAAGAGTCATTTCTACTCACCAGAAGCCAACTAATCCAACTTGAATAGGTGCACTCATCCATGGGAACCTCTGTGTAAAGAAATAAATGATTCTAAATAATTTTTAGATAAACACTTAGAGACAAGACCTTCTGCTATTTATTAACTGGAAGGAACCTCAGCATATCACAAAATCCAGGTGGAATGTGTTCAGTGAGCTTCCAGGGTAACACTGCAACAAGCATGTTAGTTCTGATTTCCTGCGGCTCTCTTAGGTCAGTCAATGAACACACATGCACAAACCAAGTGGCTTCTATTTCATTTTCCCCTTGCACATATAATCTGAGCACTGCTTCACCAGGTACAGGAGATAGAGGAACAGCTATCATTCAATTACAATTTATCTCCTGGCTGGGGACACAGTGTAGCCTGGTGCTAAGGTTTAAAGACAAATGATTCTGCACTCAAATCTCTGCCTTACCTGTTAGTTCCCAGGTAGGGGATGGGCAGGTAGAGCCTTACCTCTCTAAGCCATGATTTCCTTGTTATGATAAAAAAAAAAAAACAAGGAGCATCATAACAGCTTCCTAAAAGTGTGTGGATGAAGATATGCCTGAAAACATGCATAAAGCCCCTAGGATGGTCCCTGGATTATTTACCACCCCCAAAGCTCCTTATACCCTTTATCATTTTTGGTTGGCGTTGCTGTCAGTATGGTTAAAACTATTTCTAGTATAAAACATTTTTGTTAGTCACATTTTTTTTTTAATGGAAATAAACAAGTTGGTTGGTCTTTTGGAAAATAAATGCTGTTAGGTTTTTAGTTTTTAAAAAGGGAGTGATACCAAAATACACAATGTAAAGAGCGGTGTGATATATAGTTATATAAACAAGGCCACAAAAATCGCTGTCACCAAGTTGTGAACTGATTATAATGAAATCAGCCAACTTAGGTAAGAGTCAACACAAGCCGTTACGAGACAGCGGGCATGCGAGGCGTACCCAGGTCCCCGAGGAGACTCCTCTGGTGAAAAGGTACATCAGGAAGGTCATCGCCAGGGGGAGAAAGGTATGGACTAGGGAGGAAGGGAGAACCGTCGTCAAAGGGGGCTCATCCACATGGGTTATACAGGGGACCCCACCCCTCAAAATAAAGAAAAGGAAAACATTGCATCTTGGGCAACTAACTTTGTGTGATGATGGTTGTCACAAGGAGATGGAAATCCTCGCCCTGGTACTCTCCAGACAAGGGATGTCTGGGCTGGCACACAGATTTGGTGATGAGAAGGCAAATGAGCGTTAAGCAAGATCCTGTGGATGGATGAACTTGGGTCTGTGAGAGCAGCCCCCTCATTTCAAGTACATTCTTGTCTATAGAGAATTGGGCTACCTAGTTATCCCCAAGGGAGGGGCTGCGTGTCACCTCTGAGCTGGACAGGCACTATTTAATGATGGCCACGGCCCACACAGAGGGTTTTCTTGAAAGACTCCTTATAACAACCAGGTTCTTAGAGAATTCTACCTTACCCCACAGTACCCAATCTGATGCCTTCTCTCTCTAGACTCCTTCCCCCAGCACCCTGCCTAATTCATCCCCACCTCCCGAACAAGACTTAGTTTGAGATGAAGTTAGTGAGCTGAGGATGTTTGATCTTTCACTAGATAATCACAAAATTCCTCAAGGTATGGACACATCTTACCTAACAGAACTGTTCAAACAGTGGATATTTTAAATAAAGACTTCAAATGAATTAAAGACAATAAAGTTAAAAGATATGGCCAAATTCTTGTTTCCCCAATGATCTTTTTGTCCCCAAAGCTTTATTAACATACTATCAACTGCTCATATTTAATGTCTGATAGGAAGTTTTTTTTTTTTTTTTTTTTTTTTAGATACAGAGTCTTTCTTTATCGCCCTTGGTAGAGTGCTGTGGAGTCACAGCTCACAGCAACCTCCAGCTCTTGAGCTTAGGCGATTCTCTTGCCTCAGCCTCCCAAGTAGCTGGGACTACAGGCATCTGCCACAATGCCCAGCTATTTTTCTGTTTTTGCAGTTTGGCCAAGGCCGGGTTTGAACCCACCACCTTCGGTATATGGGGCCGGCGCCCTACTCGTTGAGCCACAGGTGCTGCCCTGATAGGAAGTTTGACATATATGTATACAACTGTGACACCATCACCACAATCACTATCTCTCTGAATGTCCCCCTTGTCCTTTGTGCTCCTCTGCAATTCCTTCCTCTGCCCAAGTCCTGCACCCCTTTCTCTGGCAGCCTCTCATTTACTCTTGGTCACGATACATTAGTATATTAAATGTACCTTTAGGATTTGATATACAGTGTCCACCCTTTTTTGCAATTCCTTCATGTTGCGTGTATCAACACTTTGTTACTGTTTATCACTGAGCTAAGTTTTCCATTTGTTTATCCATTTTCTTGCTGATGAACATTTGAGGTATCTCTAGTTTGGGGCTATTACAATTACAAAGCTGCAATGAACATCTGTCTTTTATGCACATGGGTTGTCATTTCTCCTATAAATACCTAGGAGTGAAAAGACTGGCTCACACAGTATTATAAATTTTACTTGGTGAGAAACTGTCAAACTGTTTTATAAAGTAGCTGCTCCATTTTACATTCCCACCAGCAGTGGCAAAAGTTCCAGTTCCTTCATATCCTCATCAACACTTTTTATCTTCAGCAGCAGCTGACCTATTATTTCTCATAGTCTTTAATTTTAACCACATACCACTAAAACCTTCCAATAGGTGTTCAGTGGTAGCTCCTGTGGTTTTAATTTGAATTTCCCCAAGGAATAAATCTTTTCATGTGTTTATCTGCTACTTGTATTTGGTGGATGTCTATTCAAATGTTTTGCCTATTTTTTTTTTTTTAAACTGGGTTATTTTCTTGAATGAGCACTGGGAGTTCTTTATAAGTTCTGGATGTAAGTTCTTTCTCAGATACGTGCTTCGCAAAAATTTTCTGACTGGCTGTTTCTTGTCTTTTCATCCTCTTGATGAGTTTTGAAGAACAGAATTTTAAAATTCTAATGCAGTCCAATTTATCAATTTTGCTTTTATAGACTGTACCTTTAGTGTTGTGTTTAAGAAATCTTTGTCTAACCCTAGTACAGTCTACTATATGTTCTTCTAGAAGTTTCATAGTTGTAGACTCTTATATTTAGATTCTGTGAACCACTGAGTTAAGTTTTCTTTATGGTGTCGTCAATTCCCTACATACTGGCTACATCTCAGCCAACCTAACCATTCCCAAATCTCCAATGAGCCCAGCATGCCCTGTGTCTTTGCTGAGCCTCTGCAGAAAATGTGCCCTTGGCTAATGGTCTTCGAGTCTCCGCCCATCTATGCCAGCTGGGTAAGACACCGCCTTTGTGCCCCCTCAGTGCTGTAACCACTGTGTGTTCATTTGTCCCGGCCTCCTTCCCCACCATGTAACAGGCTTCCTGAGAGCAGGGCTTATGTCCTTTGTGGGTGACTCTAGTGCCTAGCACGTTGCTCAGCAGAAACAGGCATCCAGCAAAGGGCTGCCAAATAAATATATCAATGAACAAATAAATGCTACATTTGCACTCAATTAGCAGACAGTCCCCAAAATCTACTGCATAGACATAGCAGTCCACTCTCATTAAAGGGAAATGTTAAAAAAAAAAAAAGAGAACTATTACAGGACCCACACCCTGACCAATTTTGTTCCCAAAGAAAGTGCCAGTAAGAATGACTCACATTTAAAGGGACAATAGGAACTATTCTTCAAGAAAAATGTTCACAGAAATACCACATTTTAGGCAGTAAACTTTTTGGTTTATTGCAAAATTTCCGTGAGTCAGCTGCCTGCAGCTGATGCCTTTTTCCAGCTCCCCATTTGGGAAAGGATAAAGCGTGGGGGGAAGAATGAGTCATGCTGAATGCTCCCCAGGCTTCACTATTTAAAAAAGGCCAGAATGTTCAATTAGTTTCACGTTTGCAAAGGAGTTTGGTCATTTCCAAGGTAAAAGCCTAGATTTGTACATCCTTGCAGAGGCAGGACACCTGGCCGTGGGGGAGCCAGGGGGAGGCCAACAGAGGCAGGTACATCCCATGTGGGCACTAGGAAGCTTCCTGGGAAATGATCCCTGAGCCTTTGTAAAGAGGCACAGTAAGGCCTACTTTTCACATTAGAAGGTAAAAATGGTTTGAACCCGGAACAGTATGGATATTTATATAAGCTGCCTCTGTGTATGTTTTAGTCACAGCAATATTATCAATTAAATTCTATAGTCCTCTCTACATGGGAAAAATGCAACATTTAAATGTAACAGCAACCTTGAACTTGGGAGTGGTGGAAATGTGGGAACTTCAAGAATATTTAGCCATTACTTTTTCAAAGCAACATCTTACATCGCATTCTGAATGAGGACAGCTACAACCCAACCCCCTGTCGCTAGTGAGATGCTGGGACTGGTCTGTGAGTTACTTGATGGCTTTGCTGGACCCTGTCACAGGGGTTTCAAAATCAGAGGCCCCTTCAGTGTGTGCATGGGGCAGGCAGAGAGAGGGTTCTGCAGGAAGAGTAACTGAGGTGGTAAACATCCAAATTATGACTGAAGGATATAATAATAAGCAAAGCTAAAAAATACACATGAAGATGAGGTTGGGAAGAACATGGTATTTATGCATTTTACTGTGTAAAACCTGGAACAGTGTGGCAGTGCTAGGCTAAGATGGGGCTAACTGCTCATATCATTTGCTAGTTCCTTCATGTGAGGAAAATGCCAGGATACATCTACAGCAATATCCATCTGTCCTAGCAAGAAACTTATGTAATATGCCCAACTCTGTTTTCTGTCCAGTGTTTGTGAGAAATTAGAGGAACCAACCGATCCAAACACAGACCCCAGGAAACTGCTACTCCAAATTACTTTTTCCTTCCTAGTACAGATAGAAACTTAACAAACACATCATTCCGAATTCACATCGATTCTTCATTTTTCCCTAGCTAGTCATTTAACAGATAACTAAGTGCATTACGGGGCTATAACCTCTCAACAGTAGCAGTCTTCATTTATAAGAAGCACTTTTAAATATCTGAGATGAGAGATAAAATGTTCCTAGAAATGTTTTATTTATCTAAGAGTCCAAGAGAAACTGACCTTTCAAATCTTTTTTTGAGACAGTCTCAAGCTGTCTCCTTGGGTAGAGTGCCATAGCGTCACAGCTCACAGCAACCTCAAACTCTTGGGCTTAAGTGATTCTCTTGTCTCAGACTCCCCAGTGGCTGGGACTACAGGTGCCCACCACAATACCTGGCTATTTTTTTGTGTAGTTGTCATTGTTTTAGCTGGCCCAGGCCTTGGGGTGTGTGGCCGGTGCCCTGCCGACTAAGCTACAGGCACTGCCTGACCTTTCAATTCTCTACTCACTATTTATATAGGAAATATTCTGTATCGTTTGAAATCTGAAAAGGAATGAAAGGAATTGAGAAAAGGACAAATAGAACTGGGTCTTACCTTCAAAAAGGCTTTCTTTTCCAAAGTGTTCATAATAAATGGTGGAATGGCTGAAAGTGAAGATAGAGCCATGTAAATCTTTATTTAATGTCTATTTTCAGCTTGCATTTTATCCCAACAATTTGACAGGAGTCTTTTGTCACTTTTAGCCCAATTTTCATGCTGGCAGAATGACAACGATCTGTAGTAATTCTTTATTTTTTTTTGCTTTTTTGTCCGAGGCTGAGTTTGAACCCGCCACCTCTGGCACATGGGGCCAGTGCCCTACTCCTTTGAGCCACAGGCACCGTCCTCTAGTAACTCTTTAAATTATTAAACGTAAATTTATTAAATTGAAAACTGTTCCTGTTTTGTAGATTTTTGAAAGATAACGTAATGCCTTCTGCCAGCCAAAAAGTTTTATTATCTTGGCTCGGCACCTGTGGCTCAGCGGGCTAAGGTGCCAGCCACGTACACCTGAGCTCGCGGGTTCGAATCTAGCCTGGACCCGCCAAAAAATGGTGGCTACAACCAAAAAAAAAAAAAAAAAAAATTGGCCAGGCATTGTGGCAGGCGCCTGCAGTCCCAGCTACTTGGGAGGCAGAGGCAGGAGACTGGCTTGAGCCCAGGAGTTGGAGGTTGCTGTGAGCTCTGATGCCACAGCACTCTACCCAGGGTGACAGCTTGAGGCTCTGCCTCGAAAAAAGAAGAAAAAAGAAAAAAAACCAAAAAGTTTTATAATCTTAAAGACAACTTTAAAGAGACATTTAGCTTTAAACAGGCACAAACATTAGCAACCTCTTCCCTCCTGTATTAATAAAGTAAATGGAAAATGCTTCTTGGGTGTCCAGCACGCATGAAGGACAGAGCGAACAATCTTATCTTTGGTACAGTTTAGACCACAGGCCAGCTGGGTGACTCTGAAAAAGTTACCTAATATCTATGAACCTCAGTTTCTTGTTTTACTCATCTTTAAAATGGAGAAAACCATATAAAGTGACCATGATGATCTGATGTGATAATGCACGTAAGATGTTGGGTATGTGATGGGCAGTGTTAGTTCAGTTACAACCTTTATCAGACTAAACTGTCATTCCAATATTTTGATATGTCAATTGCCCTCAGAGATTTCACTGAGACAGTAAGATTTTGTTTCTCCTCCAGGGACTCAATAGCATTTCAAATAATCAAGTCACTGGAAATGGATTTGTTAGGCTGGCTAAATTCCAAAACGATGAGGCATTTCAAAATGTGAAAGACTCAGACCAGAAGCAAACCCAGGGTAGAAGTTTGAGTCACAACCTGGAAATCAGGGCTCAGCAGGCACTTCGGGGTGGGCTCCTCAGCCTCCTTCTAGGTTAGTGACAAATGTGGGGGTGCCGAATTCAGGGACACTTTGCCTGCAATTCAGAACTGTGGACTAGTCACCCGCCCAGGGCCCACTGGCAACCCACACCCAAGGTGTTCCTTTGTTGAGTCAGATAATGGCGATCTTTTTCCAGTTAGCTGGAATGCGAATTTCATGTTCCCCAATGCTTTCCTTCATGGACTTTTGTTCTGCTCCTACTTGCTTGCTAATGAGCACTCACAGCAACAGAAGAATGTAAAAATTGCAAAAAATACTAGTAGGAGAACTGGACAGTGGTTGATGAAGTATGGCTCATTTGAGACTTTCATTTTGATACCCAACTGCTGTTGGCATTCTGTTTAGATGATGAAATAAATGTGTTTTAATACTAGTAATATTTTCAGTTCAATCCTAATTTCTGTTTTAAATATGAAGAGGGCTATAAATCCTAGGCCCTCCAATTTCTTGGAAAATCTGAGAACCTTCTTGAGGCTATAGCATCACAGCTCACAGCAACCAGCTTTGCAGGTAGTTCTAAATAGTCCTCCAGGTAGACCAGAATCCTCAGAGGAAATAAATACAATGTACATTTTCTGCTTTTGGTAATGCTGGTCCCAAACCCTAGTGAGAAAACTGAGCAGTGGCTTGGTAACATTTTATTAGCAGCTGCTCTTAAACCATTCCAATTTGCTCTGTGCCTCTAGGGTTTCCTATTGATACAAGTTAAGTCTTCAGTAGAAACTACTTCTTTCCAAGGGCTTTGTAAGTTTCTTTTCAAGGTTTTTAAAGATTAAATTTCTTCCCAACAAGTTCCCATCCTCTCTACTGCATGGTCCGGGTTCAACCCACCACTGTCTCTTGCCTGGAACACCGAGGCAGCCTCCTGAACAGGCTCCATCCAACCTTCTTTTTCCTCCTTCAGTCTTTCCTCAACCCAGAGAGACAAGGTTACAATCTAAGTTTGACTGTGCCACTCTCCTGCTCAAAAGACTGCATGGTTTCCTACCTCTCAGACAAAAATGGGCAGCCATGTACACTCTGCCCTGTTGGCCTCTCGTGCCTTCCTTCTGCTCCCCACCCCCCTCGCTCTGCTCCAGCTGCACCTGCCTCTCATGATGCCTCCAAGGCGCCAGGCGAGCTCCCTCTGCCCAGAATATTCAGCCCTGACCCCTGCTTGGCCCACTAACTCCCCTCCAGCCAGTCCTCTGTCCTGGTTGCTCTGTGTGCTTCTCCCCCCAACACCCACACCTTTCCTTCCTCTAGCCCTTATCACCACTTCACATACTGTATTTTATTTATTTTCTGCCCCTCCTCACGGAAGGCAATGTCCATTAAAAGGACTGACTGTTTTGCTTGTTCACTGAGCCACGAAAGCTTGCCCCGTCTATATTACAGAATGAAGGAACGGGTGACAACATTCTACTGACCCATGCCAGGGGCTGCCATGAGAATCCTGGAGACAACGACTTGTGTAATGGCTTGTTTTGCTGCATTTGCCGATTCCCCTAAGCGGTTCCCATTTTCATCTGTGACAGGGATGCCAACTTTGAGTTCCCTGCAGAGCAAAACACACATGAAGAAGTTCCCCAATGTCTTCACGGAACATCTTGGAATAACATTATGTTAGGAAAGACCAAATTGCTATTAATCCAAACATCCATTCGAGTGTCATTTTTGGTGCTGACAGGTTTATTTTTAAATACAATGAACCAGCTTAGTCCTGTGATAACACAAAAGTAAAATAACATGAGTAAGCTTATTTGAAGGGTAGGTATGGTAACTTAAAGAAATGCCTAATTTCTATGCTCATGTGCAAATTTTAGCAACTTTCCAAATGAAACATAGATATAATACATAATATATGACTTTATTAAATCAACTAACTTAATACCTTGACATAAAGAAGTCACTACTGTATGGCCCTACTTTATTGACTACAGTTACTAACACTGTAACTCCTATTGTTATCTTGTTTTTTGCTATTTATTCCAAAATGCTTTTTCTTCTTCTTCTTCAATTTTTGCCAGTTCTTAAAAAATATTTGCAAAGATATAGGTCAATATTACTTTAAGCCCCCAAAGAAAATTCTTGGAGGGGAAGGGAAGAAACCTATTTTGGAGAATAAGTTTTCTCTGCATGCACCTTCTCTGTCCACCCCAAGCACAACTCAATGTCAGCTTGATATACATCTTTTAATTATACAAACATAGAGAAACTAATTTAAATCTCCAAACACTCCTCAGCTTGTTTCAATAACTAGCAACTCATGGTTAAACTTGTTTCATCAATGGGTCCAGCTTCACTCTGAACCCAAGATTATTTTATTTTATTTATTTATTTATTTTCGAGCCAGAGCCTCAAGCTGTCACCCTGGAGAGAGTGTTGTGGCATCACAGCTCACAGCAACCTCCAACTCCAGGGCTCAAGCGAGTCTCCTGCCCCCGCCTCCCAAGTAGCTGGGACTACAGGTGCCCGCCACAACGCCCGGCCATTTTTTTTGGTTGTAGCTGTCATTGTTTGGCACGCCCAGGCTGGATTCGAACCCGCCAGCTCAGGTGTGGCTTAGCCGCTTGAATCACAGGCGCCAAGCCCCCCAGATTATTTTAAAGCAAATCCCAGATTCTATATAATGTTTTCTGTACCTATTAAAATAATTTTTGTTTTTTTTTTTGAGATAGAGTCTCACTATGTCACCCTCAGTAGAGTGCTGTGGCGTCACAGCTCACAGCAACCTTAAACTCTTGGGCTTAAGCAATTGTCTTGCCTCAGCCCCCAAGAGGCTGGGACTACAGGCACCTGCCACAGTGTCCGGCTATTTTTTGGTTGTAGCTATCGTTGTTGTTTGGCAGGCCTGGGCTGGGTTTGAACCCGCCAGCTCCAGTGTATATGGCTGGTGCCCTAGCTGCTGAGCTACAGGCGCTGAGCCTAAAATAATTTTTTAAAAATTTCAGTAAAGCTAATTATGACAAGAGACTCTCCTGTCAAGCACAAATCCTTGCTAAGAGTGTGTCTGAATCTTACCTTTGCCTCATTAATGGAATATTAATGCAGTTAGCAGCAGCTACGGCAGCAAAGGGAACAAAACGTCCTATCAGTGGGGAGACGTGCTGTGGAAGAGAGAATTCCAAAAGCATTAGCTTCCTTTTCCTGAATTACTTCTTGAAAATGCTAACGCAAACTCTTATTTGTATAGGCCAAGAATACTTTCAACACTTGTTTCCTAGTGGTATTTGTACATTCCTGGTATGGGCGTGCTGGGACCATGCACACTTGTAAGTCGTTCAGATAGCTTGGTGTGGTTGTGTGAGTATTGCTTTGGAGTCCCAAAGTCTTGAGCTCAGATGCTGGCTCTAGTACCTCTGCAGAGCTGGGCTCAGCCCACACATAGTGTCTAGGAGGCTGTTACTGTGGTTGAGCACTTGGCATTTGATACCTAGAGCCAGACACAAGCCACCGTATTGGCAGATGTTATAGGTAATATCCTTCCTGAAACTTATTACAAGATGTAATTAAAATATGCAGTGAAACACAATGACTAGGATAAGAAAGCCATATGACTTAAAACTATTTTGAGGGATGATAGAGGGACTTTGAGCCAGGCAGGTGAGAACAAATCAAGAATCATTATTAGGGAAATAAAAATTCAAGTACCTTGGTTAATGCATTAAGTCCCAGAGCTGTGGCTACAGCACCAGTTGTTGCAGAAACATAAGCTGTTCCCAATTCACTGAAATGAAAAGAGGAATCCTGGATGATGAGTATTTGTCAGGGAACTCTGCTACAACATTATTTGAAGAAATACATAAGGGAGAAATATAAAAGAGCATGATTAAGAATGGAGAGTCCACAAAACAACATTTGTTATTACTCTTACCAATAGAAGAATCTGGAGGAAAAGCAAATAGACCCATACAAAACAGGATTCTTCACATACAACCTGACTACAACCTCAAACAAACAGACATACCGATTGTGTGTTTAAGGGAGGGGGAGAATTTGTGTGCAGAGATCTATGAATACAGACAAATGGATATTGGGCTAAATGTTTGGAACATATATTAGAACCTCCAAAGTTGACTACCTCCTTCAGCTGACCTAATGTTAACAGTCCCTTTCATGCTCAACTTACAGAAGTTCTACTAGTATTTGCCTCAATAAAAAATACTGTACTTCTCAAAATACACATATGGAATGCAAAAATGGAATGGTGCCTTTTAAAAATGTAACCTTACTGCATGAAAACCCTAAGTCTCATCTTCAAAATGCAATAAAACACAAGCAATTCTCTCTTCCTTTAAAAGAAATTTAAACTGTGATAAACACCACTGGTTTGCAGATTTCAATATCCTTTGTTCCGTACGAGGACAGAAGAACATAGACTGTCAATGCAATTTTAAACGATTAAAAAAAAAGAACTTTTCTTTCAAGTGTAATAAAAGTTATGCTAACATTTTAGTCTTTTTTACAGGAAGCAAATTTTTAAGCCTATTGCTTTTTCTCCTTTGGGCTATTTTTTAAAAAGTCAAATATAATATCACATCATTAGGCTCTTCCTTGGATTTCTGCAGAGACTCCACTGATGACCTTTCTCCTTTCCATGTTGGTGGCTGTTGACTTGGGCACAGTGGAGGGGGTAGAGCTTGTCATTTACCAGAAGGCAGACCTGGGCTGCTTGCCACGTGTCCTACAGGGGCAATATGCTCTGTCCAGGGTGCAAAAGAGGTATCATTCTATGAGCTACTGGTAGCTTGAGTAATGAGAAAGCAGGCTGGAAGAAAATAGTTGTTTTGATAGAGAGGGAGAAAAATACACACTTTACTTAAAAAGCTGCCACATTAATATTCTGAACAATGTAAGCAGTTTATATGGATGTACGTTTTATCGCCACTTAATCATCTGAACACCAGGGAACTTCAAAGGCCCCGTGAATCTTACAGCCTTACTTCACAGTGAGGGGAGCGTCTCCACTTCTGTTGGTGTAGTTGACGACAGCGTTGAAGGACTGGTTAATCCACTGCCAGAACAACACGGCCGGCGTAGTCCTGAAACAGAGTGTGTGGTCACATACCTGCTGTCACTCAGACATAGCCTCGGCTCAGAGCAGGGCATGTGAATGCCAGTAACCAGAGAGGAGGCACACTGGGGAAGAAGAAAGCTGGGTGATGACCACGCATTGGGCCGGAGGCTTAGGACCGGTGTGGCTAGCAGACTTTTACCCTCTCTGATCCTCAGTGTTTGCATTCAGTAGACATGGACAGCACCAAGGTGAAGGGGTTACTATGAGGATGAAGAGAGATTATATGTGTAGAGGACCTGGCACAGTGAACCCTCAGTAAATGTCAGATCCTTCCTCTGGGGAAAAATGAAGCCATATGGAGCTAAACAGACCTGGCCCCTCCTAACTGCAGGGACAGCCTATTTCTGTGCATGGCTACGTCTCTAGTTACACCTGTATTATACTAGTACCTGTGTCTATACCTATGTCTATGTGAAAGCATTAAAGGGAGATTTCTCAGACTGTTTATTTCCTTTCTCTACCTCATTTTCTTTGGGTCTAAGATCTAGGGAAAAATTTAATCTCCTTTTGAACAGCAAAGAAAATAATTTTTATCAGAGGAGACAGGTCAAAAGACCCTCAGAGTAGCAACATTATATAAAATGAAACTAAAAAATTAAATGACATTTATTTCTTTGTTAAAATTATTTATACTATTATATTTTTTCATTTTTATTTTTTATTGTGCATAGTTTTGGAGTATGATGTTTTGACACTTGTGGAAGAATTCAATCATTCCAATAAAGCTAATTCTCATACTTATTGACCTCATATGTTTATAAAATGACATTTATTTCAATAAAATTATTTACAAACAAAAGATGTACTTTAAGCTTTTGTGGCATCAAACAAACTGCTGTTGCACATCTGTAACTTACCTATAAAATGTCATCATACAGCCTGTGATGGTCATGTTCATTGGAACCTGAGCTGACATCCTTCCTATCAAAATCATCTTTTCACCAGTGTCAGGATGAAAAGCTGAATCATAGATGTACTTTGCTCTCCATAATTCATTTTCTGTAAGACCTGGAGGAATAATTCCTCGCCTAGGAAAACAAACAAAAAAAATAACATGGCAATTTTTCATTTCAAATATCTTCCTCATGCCCTAGAGACAAGTAGCTAAAAGGTTTCAAAGTTTATGTTTACCTAAAATGACAGCCCCTGTCCCTGGATGTAGTGACAACTCTAACTAATGCATACATAGTCAGTTAAATGTTAAAACATAAGCACTCAAAACGCACGTTTTGAACACATTCATTTTAAATTATTTATGTTTGAGGCTCGGTGCCTGTGGCTAAACAGGCTAAGGCGCCAGCCACGTACACCTGAGCTGGCAGGTTCGAATCCAGCCTGGCCCGCCAAACAACAATGACGGCTGCAACCAAAAAATGGTTGGGCGTTGTGGTGGGCGCCTGTAGTCCCAGCTACTTGGGAGGCGGAGGCAGGAGACTTGCTTGAGCCCAGGAATTGGAAGTGAGCTGTGATGCAACAGCACTCTACCCAGGGTGACAGCTTGAGGCTCTGTCTCAAAAAAAAAAAAATTATCTTTGAAAAAGCAAAAAAAAAAACTTGTATAACAAGGAAGTATTCAACTTTGAAATGCTCTTTGTCTTAAATGACATATTTTAAAATGTGTTTTGAACTTTGCAAACTCTAAAATGTTTTTATGTTTTAATTAGATGAAAGTTATAGCAATTAAAAATATTAATTCATGCCAGGCACAGTGGCTCACACCTGTAATCTTAGCACTCTGGGGGCCAAGGTGGGTGGATTGCTTGAGCTCAGGAGTTCAAGACCTGCCTGAGCAAGAGTGAGACCCCCGTCTTTACTATAAAATAGAAAAAAAAAAAAAAAAAACTTTCAATCACACACACACATACACACAAATAAATATGAAAATGCTAGAAGTGCAGACAAACATTTGTATAGTCTTTCTTTCTTTTTTTTTTTCCCGACAGAGTCTCACTGTGTCGCCCTCGGTACAGTGCTGTGGCCTGACAGCTCATAGCAAACTCCAACTCTTGGGCTTAAGTGATTCACTTGTCTCAGCCTCCCAAATGGTTGGGAATATAGGTGCCCACCACGACACCCAGCTATTTTTTTTGTTGCAGTTGTCACTGTTGTTTTTAGCTGGCCTAGGCTGGGTTTGAACCCACCACCCTTGGTGTATGTGGCCGGTGCCATAACCACTGTGCTACAGGCACCGAGCCTTGTATGGTCTTTCTAAGCAGAGATTTTATTCCTATCTAACCATGAAAAAAAAAAAAAATTCAGGGCAGCAGATAATATTACCAACAAAACAAAATTAAAATTTGGTTTAATCAACAGTATACATGCAAATTCCATAATGATACTGCTGGTAATGGAGATGATTTTTAGAAAGACATACTTAGGCCAGGCCTGGTGGCTCACACCTGCAATCCTAGCACTCTGGGGGCCAAGGCAGGTGGATTGCTTGAGCTCAGGAGTTTAAGACCAGCCTGAGCCAGAGTGAGACCTCATCTCTAAAAATAGCCAGGCCTTGTGGCGGGTGCTTATAAGTCCTGGCTACTGAGGTGGGGGTCTGAGGCAAGAGAATCACTTGAGGCCAAGAGTTTGAGGTTGCTGTGAGCTGTGATGCCACGGCATTCTCCCAAGGGAGACAAAGTGAGATTCTGTCTCAAAAAAAAAAAAAAAAAAAATCGAAAGACATACTCAGGTAGAAGAAAAGAATAAAAGACATGTCTGCAGTTTTAATATTTTACATAGTTCTGTCTAAGCACATTCACTCATTGCTTCTGAAATAATCTTGAATGTAGGGAAAGATTTATTCATCAGAGTTTATTTACTTTCCCATCCTTTCCAAATGGAAAAAATTAGAAGCAGTTAAAATGCCCAACCCTAGGCCACTGGTATAATATATTACGCAGTATTTTACAATCACACAGTGGCAAACTATGCAACATTTAAAAGGAGGCTATATTTGTTTCCTAAAGCTGCAAAAACAAATTGCCACCAGCTAGATGGCTTCAAACAATAGAAATTTATTCTCTTACAGTCCTGGAGACTCAACGTCTGAAAGCAAAGTGTCATGTAGACTCTAGGGCAGGATTCTGCCTGGCCTTTTCCTAGGTTCTAACGGCCATAGGAATTCTTTGGCGTTCCTTGACTTGTAGGTATATCACTCCAATCTCTGCCTCCATCATCACATGGCTTTTGTTTTTTCCACTAAGAATCTTCCTAAACTAGGTTTTTATTCTGTGGGTTTAAAGATAAATTTATATATATATTTTAGTCTCACTCTGTTGCCCTCTGTAGAATGCTGTAGCATGACAGCTCACAGCAACCTCAAACTCTTGGGCTTAAGCGATACTCTTGCAACCCCATTAGCTGGGACTACAGGCTCCTGCCACAACGCCCAGCTATTTTTTTGGTGTTGTTGTTTTGCAGTTGCCATTGTTGTTTAGAAGGCCCAGGCTGGGTTTGAACCCACCAGCCCCAGTGCATGTGGCTGGAGCCTGAACCACTGAACTACAGGCACCCAGCCTGAAGCTTTTAATCTGTTTAGAATTTATCTTAAGATACGAAGATGTAAAATTTGCTTAACTTCATTTCCCAGTTGGCTGGTCTGCATCGATCAGGATTTTGTGAATACCAGGCTTGATTTCTAGACCTTCTATTGTGTTCCCATTATTCTGATGCCAACAGCCAGCATTTAAATTTGACCATCCATTTTAACATTTACTGTGGAGCCAACTGTCCCTCATTTGGTTCTTCTTTTTCTTGCTCTAAAATGCATTAGCTATACTCATTATTCTTATAGATAAACCTTAGAATTATTTTGTCAATTTTATAAGAGATCACAATTGTATTTGGACTGATAACTGTATTAATCTAGAGAGAGGTGACACCTCTACAGCACAATGCCTTTCTATCTAGGCCTAACACAAGTCACTCCCAGTACTCAAATGCTTCCTTCAATGATTCCCAGTGGTCCTGTAACTGCCACATGCTTCTGCATTAGTTTGTTCCCAGGCATTATGTTCATTGTTCTTATGACTATGAAGAAAAGATACTGTCTAGCTGGCGTGGTGCCTCATGCCTATAGACCTAGCACTCTGGGAGGCTGAGATGGGAGGATCACTTGAGCTCAGGAGTCCCACACCAGTCTGAGCAAGAGCAAGACACCTCTCTACTCAAATTAGCTGGATGTGGGCACCTATAGTCCCAGCTACTTAGGGGGCTGAGGCAGGAGTATCATTTGAATCCAGGAGTTTGAGGTTGCCGTGAGGTAGGCTGACGCCATGGCACTCTAGTTTGACAACATAGTAAGATTCTGCTTCAAAAAAAAAAGATATTGTGTAATTGATTATTGCGGGTATATAAGAAGCTACCAATTTTTATTTTTGTATTTTTTAAACTATATTATAAGCAGCCCCCTCCCTCATCATGTTCTTTTACTTGTCCCATTGCTTTTTCAGTTGATTGTTAAGAATATCATCATTTACATGAAAAACAGTCTCATCTTTTTGATATATCTATAACTTATTTCTTTTTCTGTGTTACTGAATTGATTAGGACTTCCAGAATAATGTTGTAGTGAAGATAAAGACATCCCAGGCTTGCTCCTTACATTAATAGGAATGTATCATAATGCAATATTTCCAGGGCAATGTCTTAGATATTAACAGATGTTATGAAAAAGAATTGAAAAAGAAAAAGGGACCCATATTCAAGTTTGGGAAAATTGATTAAGCAACTTTATTGTGGATTTCTTGCAAAATTTAAAAAGTTAATGGCATAAATGATTAAGCAGCTTTCTTTATTGCGGATTTCTTGCAAAATTTAAAAAGTTAATGGCATACGATAGTCTCCACTCCTCCAAGAGTGGGAGGTAAACTTTCCTGAATTTGAGTAGGAAACCCTCTCCTTCCCCTCGTTCTATCTCCCCTTCTTCCTGTAAGAATTCCATAGAATTCCTACTCTGTAGAGGTCTTTTTGGGAAGTTCAGCTCTAATGTTTTATTATTTAGTGTGCTGCTGTCTTCTGATATGGGAAACGCATGGGTATTCTTTATCACATTAAAGAAGTGCTGACTATGGTTCTTGGCTGATTATTTTGTGAGTAGTTGTATAATTTTAGCTTCTTTGGGGAATCTATCAAAATTCGGCTTTTTTGCTTGAATCTATTGATGCAATAAATCACATTAATAAATGTCCTAAAAACAAATCACCTTTTCCTTCTTGGAATAAAACTTCCTAGCTCATGTTTTAACACAAGGTTGGAATTGACATCCTGGGATTTGTTTTTTGATTTCTGCATTATTAATTTGTAAGATGGACCGTTGTTTCCTTTTAGTACATTTTCATCATTTGTAAGTGTCAAGATTGCAAATGAATTGGGAAGTATCTCCTTTTTTTCTATGTTCTCATAACATTTTGAATTAAATTAGCTTTATTAATGTATAATCTAAATATAGTGGAAGTCATCCATTTTAAGTGTGCAATTTGCTAATTCCTGCAAAATGAACAGTGTGCCCACCCTCAATGGTGTCCAACCCTTCTTCTTTTCTGCTACACATTACAAGAATGAGAGTTGTCTTGGACCATACATTGAACACACAAACACTAATTAAAGCGGATGAGCAAAAATAAAAAGGGGGTCCGTGCATACTTTTCATGACATAGGACACCACACATAAGCAAATAATCTGCATGCCTCTTGCAAGTTGGACACCCTGGGAGTATTTCCCCCTCTCCAGCAGGCCTCTCTTGAAGTCATTCCCTCACTTCCTGCCAACCACCAATCTGCTTTCCAACCCTACAGCATTGCCTTTGTGCAATAAATGGATTCATAAATGTGCATAAATGGATTTATACCACAAGTCATACTTTATGCCTGGCTTCTCTCACTTTGCACAATACTTCTGAGATGCAACCTGCGTGTTTGTACCAATAATTGGTTAATCACCCAGTAGTATTCCATTTGATGAACTTACCACAGTTATTTACCAAATCTCTTTTTAGCCATTCTGGTAGACATTAAATAGTATCTCCTTGCGGATTTAATCTGCATTTCTCTGACAGCTAAAGAAGTTGATCATCTGTTCATACGCTTACTTGCTATTCCTATATATTCTTTGTTGAAATGTCCTAAGTCTGTTCAAGTCTTTTGACCAGTTTTAAAAATTGAGTTGCCTTTTTAATGAATTGAAAGAATTCTTTATGTCTTCTGGATACAAACTCTTAATGAGATACAAGGGTTGAAAATATTTCCTTCTAGCACGTGAACTGCATTTTTGTTTTATAAACCATGTCTTCTGCAGTAGAAAGACTTTTTACTTTCCATAAAGTTCAATTTACCAGTGCTTTCTTTTTCTTTTATTTTCAATTTGTCAGTGTTCATCCCATGCCCTATCTAAGAAGTCTTTGCCCACACCAAAGTGATAAAGATTTTCTTATGTTTTCGTCTACAATTTTTATGGTATTAGCTGATACATTTAGGTCTATCACCTATTTCAAGTTACCTTTGTTTGTGGTATAAAATACGAATCAACATTTATTTTTTATATGATGACCGAATTTTTCCAGAACCATTCATTAAACAAAATGTTTTTCCTCATTGATTTATCTTGGCACCCTAAGTATGTTTTCATTTATTCAAGATTCTGCATACTGTTTCATGGTTCTAAATGTCTATCCATACACCAACACGAAACTGCCTTTACTATGAGAGCTTTTTTTTTTTTATTTTAGAGACAGAGTCTCACTTTGTCACCCTCGGTAGTAGAGTGCCATGGTGTTACAGCTCACAGCAACCTCCAGCTCTTGGGTTTAGGCAATTCTCTTGCCTCTTGCCTCAGCCTCCCGAATACAGGGTACAGGGTACAACCCTCCCTGGGATTACAGGTGCCTGCCACAACGCCTGGCTATTTTACTATGAGAGCTTTACAGTACATGTCAAGATCAGGTAGTATAGGGTGGCCATGGTGGCTCATGCCTATAATCCTAGCACTCTCGAAGGCTGAGGCAGGAGGATCCTTTGAGCTCAGGAGGTGGAGACCAGCCTGAGCAAATGTGAAACCCTGTCTCTACTGAAAATAGAAAAATTAGCCAGGCATGCTGGTAGACACCTGTAATCCTAGCTACTAGGGAAGCTGAGGCAGGAGGATGGCAATAACCCAGGAGTTTGAAGTTGTCACGAGCTAGGCTGAAGACACAGGTCATTAGTCTGGGGCAACAGAGTGGGCCTCTAAGTAAAAAAAAACAAACAAACAAGATCAGGTAGTATAAATTCTTCAACTTTATTCTTTTTCAAAATTGTTTCCAATATTCTAGATCCCTTGCATTTCCATATATATATTAGAATTAGCTTGTCGATTTCTGTAAAAAGCCTGCTGGGGTTTTGGTAATTACATTGAATCTATTCATCAGTTTAGGAAGAGACAACATCTTAAGAATATTCAGTCTTCCAATCCATTATCACAGTATATGTCTCCATTTAACAAAAAACAATTGACTTCTCTCTGTAATTTTGGCGTATGTGTGTGTTTTGGTATATAGGCATTACATATTTCATGATCTTTAGCTATTTAATATTTTTGTTGCTCCTAAACATGGTATTATTTGAATATTTCAATGTACAGTTTTTAATTGCTACTAGATAAAATATAATTGATTTTTGTATATTGATTTTGTATCTTGTGACTTTACGAAACTTTCTTATTCTAGTTGCTTTCTTTCTTGTAGATTCTATGTAGACGATCATGTTTTCTTTGAAGAAAGACAGTTTTACCTCTTCATTTCTTATCTTTATGTCTTTCTTTTGAATTCTGAAATTTTCTCTTTTTGCACTAGCTACAACTTGTTGTATTCCCAATAGTGGAAGGAAAGCTTTCCATGCAATGTTCATTACTACATTAAATCTGATGTTAGTTGTAGTTTTACTTTGGTAGATGTATTTTTCCTCTTCCATTCTTAGTTTGCTTGGAGTTTTATTATGAACAGGGGTTGAATTTTGCTTGCTTTTTCTGCATCTATTGAGATGATCGTATAGCCTACAGATACAGTGGTTTTCAAATGTTGCATGCTCGTCATGAACTCTACTGGAGTTCTGCTTATTTCGAACATTACCACTTTTAGATATGGCTAGATTTAATTTGTTTAATTTTGTTAAGGATTTTTGCGTCTATGACACAAATGTACTTAATTTTTCTTTTAATCTCTTTTTTTTGAGACAGAGCCTTAAGCTGTCACCCTGGGTAGAATGCTGTGACATCACAGCTCACAGCAACCTCCAATTCCTGGGCTCAAGCGAGTCTCTTGCCTCAGCCTCCCAAGCAGCTGGGACTACAGGTGCCTGCCACAATACCCAGCCATTCTTTGGTTGCAGCGGTCGTTGTTTGGCGGACTCAGGCTGGATTTGAACCCGCCAGCTCAGGTGTATGTGGCTGGCGCCTTAGCCTGTTGAGCCACAGGTGCTCAGCCGTTTTTTTTTGTTTGTTTTTTTTTAATTAGCGTATTTGTAGCCTCATAAATTGAATGAGGAAGCATCTCCACTCTCCCTATGTTCTGGGGGAGTTTGTGGTAGAACTGGCATTGATTCTTCCTATGAAAAAATTATTTCCTTCATTTCTAAAGCCATCTGGCCTTGGAGATTATTGTGGGAAAGGTTTTTTGTCTGTTTGTTGACTAACTTTCTCTTTGCCGTCTCTCATTTTCGTTCCCTGCGTTCTTTTGGATTGAGTCAATTTTGGTAATTTACATACTTTATCCAGATGTTATATTTTTCAGTACAATTTTCATAATTTTTAGCAAAAAAAAGCCATATGATAAGTTTTATTTTTATGTTTTTATTCCTCTTTTAGGTAACTTTCTTATTCCTTTCGTTATATATTTTGAGGGTTTTGTTTTATATTGATTAGACTTGCCAGAGGCTTATGCTTCACTGCATTTATCAAAGAATTGAATTTTGTGTGTGTCAGTCTCACTCTTTTTCCCCAGGCTAGAGTGCCATGGCTTCAGCCTAGTACACAGCAACCTCAAACTCCTGGGCTCAAGCAATCCTGCCTCAGCCTCCGCAGTAGCTGGGACTATAGGTGCCTGCCACAATACCCGGCTAATTTTTCTAATTTTAGTAGAAATGAGGTTTCACTCTTGCTCAGGCTGGTCTAGAGTGCCTGAGCTCAAGGGATCCTCCTGCCTTGGCCTCCCAGAATGCTATGATTACAGGCATGAACCACCCAACCAGTCAAAGAATTGATTTTTATGTTTATTTTTTAATTCTATGAATTCACTTCCAACTTCTTTTTTTAAATTAACTCTTCTGTTTTCCTTGAAAAGCAGCACATGTAGTAGTAGCCTGTCTGGGTTTCAATCCTGGTTCTACCAGATACCAGCAGCGTGAGTGCAAGCAAGTTAACCGTTAATGCCTAAGCTTTTTATCTGAAAAATGGGAATAACAATAGAATTTACCTTCAAGAGTTGCTGTGTGAGTTAACTTAATAAATGTAAGATGACTAAAACCATCCTTGGCACACAGTAAGTAGCATGCAGGATTTGCTGTTTTCTTTTTATTATTCTGTGTTCTCCCAATCCTTAAACGGAATTCACCTTCAGCCTTTATTGTTTATTCAGAGAGATGTGTAAAGCTTTAAATGTCCCCTGTGAGTAAAATTTGGGTACAATTTCTTAAAGTTTCATATGAATTTTCTCACTTTTTACTTTACTTTTGGTTTTTCTTTTTGAACAAACTAAAAGAACATAAAAATTCTGATGTGATTAGATGGTCTAGGTTCATGAATCTGTTTGTTACCAGTTTGGTATACCTTTATTAACATTGATCTTTTTTATATATCTATTTGCCTGGAACTGTACTTTGTCTGCTTTTTTTTTTTTCATTTTTTTTTTTTTTTTTGAGACAGAGCCACAAGCTATTGCCCTGGGCAGAGTGCATGCCCGTGGCATCACAGTTCACAGCAACCTCCAACTCCTGGGTTCCAGAGACTCCCCTGCCTCCATTTCCCAAGTACTACAGGCACCTGCCACAATGCCCGGCTATTTTATTTTGGTTGTAGCTGTCATTGTTGTTTGGTGGGCCTGGGCTGGATTTGAACCCGCCAGCTCAGGTGTAGGTGGCTGGCGCCTTAGCTGCTTGAGCCGCAGGCGCCGACCCTTGTCTGCTTTTTTGTACAGCAACTCATGTTTTCTTTTCATTCGCAGTTACCTTTATCTTGGTTTTTAATGTTAGCCATTTTTTAAAATTTAATTTAATTTTTCTTTTTTGGAGACAGTCTCACTTTGTCACCCTCAGTAGAGTGCTGTGGCATCACAGCTCACAGCAACTTTCAATTCCTGAGCTTAGATGATTTTCTTGCCTCAGCCTCCCGAGCAGCTGGGACTATAGGCGCCCACCACAACGCCCAGCTATGTTTTTGTTGCAGTTTGGCTGGGGTTGGATTTGAACTCGCCACCCTCGGTATATGGGGCCGGCACCCTACTCACTGAGCCAGAGGCGCCACCCAATGTTAGCCACTTTTATTACTTCCTTTGGCTTCATATTAAGTTGGTATAACTACATATTGGGGTTTGCACTCCCTGGGGATATTCTATCACATGATACCTCTTTGACCACCACACCTCCAAGTAACTCTTTCAGTTCAGCTAGTCACCCTCAAAGGTTCACAGATGATTTATCTCTTCATGGCAAGGTGGAAAACTCTAAGATACTGCTTACCCATTAATCTACCAACTAGTTCACTAGCTAATATATAAAACATATATATTAGCACGGAACCACAACAAATACTCTTACCCCTCCTCATTTGGAGCAGGTATAGACAATTTATCACCCAGACTGTAAGGGTCTGTATGCTGTAACAGGGTGAAGAGAAAAGAGAGAGAGACTTCTAGGGATTCTGGAAGAAAGTACTGTAATTGTACAGGTACATGTCATGATCGGGTCGCTAGTAAGCACCATGTATTCAACTGGGATGCCACGTCATTATGGAGCCTTAAAAGTGTTTTTGACCCAATTTGTAAGTCTTTTAATTTTCTGTACATCAGGAATTTTACTATGGTCTATAATTTTCTATTTCTACATATTCTGACTTCAACATGAAATATGTTACCCCAAGGGCTTTGTGGGATTTTTTTTGCTTTTATTATTTTTAATTGACACATAATAATTGCACATATTTTTAGGGTACAGTGTAATATTTTGATATATGTATACAATGTATAATGATTAAACCAGGATAACTTAACATATATATCAACCTCAAATACTTATTATTTCTTATGTTAGGAACATTTTTAAATTTGCTCTTCTAGAGATTTGACAATATACAATAAACTGTTTCATTATAGCCACCCTATGGTGCAATAGAATATTAGAACTTATTAGTCCTATCTGGCTGTACTGCTGTATCCAATTACCAACTTATGGTACAAGCTTCCCCCAAGTCTTTGGTTTTAACAGGAGCTGGTAAGCCATCTAAATATATTGTTATAACAAAGCTATTTGCCTTCTCCATGTAGTTTTATGGTACTTTAAAATGTTCTACATCAGTTCTCTGATTTTAATTTTAGTTACATTAATTACAGTTTTTAAAAAAAAATTTATACTTCTGGGTTTTAGAAAATATATACTAATATTTAATTTGATTTAGTAGTGACCTTTAAAATTCTCAGAAAAATTAAGATTCTATAATGCATTTCTCTACTATAGTAAAGAGTAAAATCATATACAACTCTGAGTTTTGTTTCTAGTTAAGGCCGGATTTGGGGTATAGTTTTTAATTTTCCACTTTCTTCTTCTTTTTTGACATTACATCTTAGGGTTTTAGATTGAGATAGATATTATTTTTCATAAAGCACTTTATTTCTTTTCTAACTAGAGATACACAATTATTTATATTTTAATAGGTTTTAAGATTTATCACCAGTCTATATTATGACTTATTGTTTCTTTTTATTGTAGTAAAATATACCTAACACAAAATTTACCAATTTAATCATTTTTATTATACAGTTCTATGACCTTAAGTACATATACATTATTGCACAATCATTACCATTATCCGTGTCTAGACATTTTCATCTTCCCCAACTAATATTTGGTACCCATAATTCCCTAGTTCCTCATCCTTTCTCATGGGGATACGAGCCCCTGGCAACCACCATTTTGCTTTTGTCTCTATATGTAAGTGACTATTCCAGGTACTTCATGCTAATGGAGTCACACAATATTTGTCCTTTTTTTTTTTTTTTGAGACAGAGCCTCAGGCTGTCACCCTGGATAGAGTGCTGTCGCATCACAGCTCACAGCAACCTCCAATTCCTGGGCTCAAGCAAGTCTCTGCCTCCAAGTAGCTGGGACCACAGGCACCCGCCACAACGCCCAGCCATTTTTTGTTTGCAGCCGTCATTGTTGTTTGGCAGGCCCAGGCTGGATTCGAACCCGCCAACTCAGGTGTACGTGGCTGGCACCTTAGCCCGTTGAGCCACAGGTGCTGAGCCTATTTGTTCTTTTGTGATGAGCTGATTTCACTCAGCAAAATGTCCTCAAGGTTCATCCATGTTGTAGCAGATATCAGAATTTCCTTTTTTTTTGAGACAGAGTCTCACTTTATCGCCCTCAGTAGAGTGCCGTGGCATCACACAGCTCACAGCAACCTCCAGCTCTTGGGCTTAAGTGATTCTCTTGCCTCAGCCTCCCGAGTAGCTAGCACTACAGGCGCCCACCACAACGCCCGGCTATTTTTTTGTTGTTGTTGTTGCAGTTCTGCTGGGACTGGGTTTGAACCTGCCACCCTCAGTATATGGGGCCGGTGCCCTACTCAGTAAACCACAGGCGCTGCCCTCCTTTTTTGTTTTTAAGGCTGAATGACATTCCACTGTGAGTACACACCACATTTTGTTTGTCCACTTATCAAGTTATGGATACTTGGGTTGCTTCTACCTTATGGCTAATTAACGCTTCTACATACACGGTGCACACATATGTGTTCGGATCTCTGTTTTCATTTCTTTTTGGTATAAAAGCCAGAAGTATTTTTAGGTATAAAATCCAGAATTCTTGGATTACACGGTAACTCACACGATTAATTTTTTGAGGAATTGCCATCCATTAGTTTTCTTATTTCTGAGCTTAAGTTTGTTTCATCTCTTAGCCACTCAAAAAGGTTTTATGAAGTTTGTTTTTCTCTTCCTGCCTTTCCAACACCCTGCCCCCTCACGATGAAAGAAAGGTGTAACTGCACCTTATAGTAAAGATGCTTTGCAAAAAAGTGCAAAAAAATAAAAGAGAGTTTGTTTTAGATGCTCTGGTATGTTTGTTTTGTGGACTTTGCAAATAAAGACAATCTGCTTTCAAATCTCTGAGTTACGACTCTTTCTCCTGAAAGCACTGTGCACATTGCTTCACTATCTTCTGACATTCAATGTACAGATGGAAAGGTTGAGACCTTTCTGGTATTTGCTGTTTTCTAGTAGCTTTTTCTCCCCTATTCACAAATGCTCCTGGATTTTTAAAAGTTTGTAGGAAAAAAATAAAAAAGAAAAGTGCCACCTGTGAGTCTCTTTGCTTTGAGGTCTCTTTAGTTTGAGACATGTTATTCTTCACCTGAGGAAAATCCCTTTCTGTTGAGGGGGCCATAAAATCACATTATTTTAAATTGCACATGGACTTTATGGCCACCCTGTATTATATATTTAATATTGCTTACTTGCATTTTTTTCTAGTTTCTCCTTTATGAGCACCAATGAATTATACTGTCACTATCTCTATTCCCCTTACATAATCTTTCTTACATCTTTCTCCTTTTTATCTCCAGCAAAGACTGACAACTTATAGCCCATAGCCTGGCCTGTTTCTGTATGGCCTGTAAGTTCAAAATGGCATTTACATTTTTAGAAGATTGTACAAACCAACCAACCAACCAATAAAAAGAGTATGTGACAGAGACTTTACGGCCTGTGAAGCCTAAAATATATAAATTTGATCCTTTATAGAAAAAGTTTGCTGACCTCTGATCTCCTTCCTTGGGGAGCGTCTCGGTTTATTCTTTCCACGTCCAGTTCAACCTTGTCATGGTGCCATTTCTGATGTTTGTTCTGTGTCACTGACTTTAGTGAAGATTTCAATTTTCCAATTACGTTTCGAGGCCCTTGCAATCTTCCTTTAGCCATAATGGTCTTTTCACTTTGAACTCTCCTCCTTTTATGGCTTCTCCAGATTCACAAAGAACATTTATTTTGCTAAATTCCTAACATGTGCTCCTGCAGGGTCTTCCTCTCTGGCCTGTCCTTCAGCACTTTCTCCTAAGGCCACCTGATGTCCTGCTGACTATGTGCCTTCTTTATGCTTATTGTCGTTTCCTAGTACTGTCCAGACTCAGTGTTTATAGATTGTCACCGGTTCCCTCTCTAACTACCCAGATGACCGCTGGACACCTGTCTCAGATGTCTTACTCATGGGCAGTTAAGTAGGTGGCTTCCACCAATCCAATCCCCAGCTTCTGGCTGACTTTCCCCTAGTACAGGAGTCAACAAACTATTGTCAGAGGCCTGTATGCCCCTGTAGGTAAGAGCAGTTTTTACAATGTTTAAAGGATTGTAAAAAATAAACAAACAAAAAACTAAGAATAATATGTAACAGAAATCCTCACAGTCTGCAAAGCCTGAAATATTTCTTACATGGTCTTCTACAGAAAATGCTGCCAATTGCTGCCTCTCTGTGTACACAGGCAGCACCTTCTCTTACCCACTGCGCGGTTCTCAGAACCGAGGCAACACATCCCAAATCTACACCCTCTGCAGGCACTGCCATTGGCACCCTCCTCACCTCAGCTCCTACCCACAGGGTTTCATTCACGAAGGCTGCGTCTCAGAAGCAACCAACCTAGCCTTTATTCTAGGCAGCTCATTTTTGCATGATGTTTCTGTTCAGAGACAGAAAAATGCACGCGGTTGCTGTATTGGAGAACAGAAGGCAGGGTGCTGGGAAAGGGGGACCTTACAGAGTGGGACCTATGAGTAGTAGGGACGACTGTCTCAGTTTCATGCTACTGTGAGCCCTGGGATATCTGTGATCAGAGTCAGCAATTTCAGCAACAGGGAATACAAACAGGTCTTTCTATTCTTCTCTCTCTCTCTCTTTTTTTTTTGGCTATTACCAAAAAAAGATATAAAATCACTAAATAGAGGTTTAAAAACAATAGCCTAATAGGATGATTTATTTACATATTACGTCAAAAAACATAACCAATCAATGTTACCTGTAATCGTGCACTATTTTTCTTGCATTCTCTAGTTGTTCATTGGTTAACAGGATGTTCCTGGGGTCAGTTACAGTGAAGAAATGATTGGCTCGTCCAACAAACGTGCTTTGGTCCCACCGAGGTTCCTTAATGTTAATATTTGGTGGCAGTTCTCCAGACATGGTCCTGGACTAACTACGGAGAGACAAAAAGACAGGCCCGTGCAAGGCTTACGATATCACTGTGGAGTCACACGAAATCTTCAAGTAAAGATTTATGACCTCTCTTCCTATTTATAAGATAATTTGGCTATAAATGGCAGGAAGACCATCTAAATTCAAAGCTGACTCTGTCTATAAATCTCTATTCATCTTAACCAAACTGCAGCCGTTTCCCACATTGTTTTACAAGCACATAGTACTTCAACATTCCTTACTTGCTGGACCTAGAGGAAAACAAATATATAAAAATTTATAAATACTATCATTGGTGACAGGGTCTGAAGTTGGAACCCATTTTTCTGAGTGAAACAAGCAAAGTTTCCACTGCACTCTGGCCTAGTAAGTGTGTTATTTCTACCAGTAAAAGTGACTAATGATGAAAAAAAAAAGGCTTAAATGCTAAAAATTACACAATTTAAAAAAAGATGCAGATTCATTCAGCCTTCTTTAGCATAAAAAAGCACCTATCAAAAAATTAAAATTATGTTTTTCATTCTACCAGGAACAGTGGCAAAACACATTCTGCCGGCCCCATAAGTAACAATGGAGCATGTAATTATCCTCATAAAAATTTTATTTTCTGGCTAAAGAACCACATCTTTTTTCCAACAGTAATTAATTTCTTTCTCTGAGTAATGCATGCTTATTTTAGAACTGCATTGTATTTTTGTAACAGATGCTTACTGTAGTATTTTAAGAAATATAAGCTTACTATTGAAAAGAAAGGATAAGGAAACAAAATCTCCCATAATCCAGTTACTCTGAAATAATTATTGTTAATGTTTTAGTACATTTCTTTACAGACTTTTTAGAAAAATCTTTACTTGTTATCCTATAATTTAAAAAGTAAGTTGATATCATACTGTGTATTTTAATGTCTTGATTTTTTTTTTAACTTATTTCATGAGTACCTTCGATGGCACTAAATATTCATTTTAGATATATAACAACATTGTTAGCATTTACGTTGCTTTTGGTGTTTCATAATTACCTAGAATACTGAATCTCTATGAATCTTTTCCCTTGTATTTGGCGGTATTTTCAGACTAGATCTCTCTGTATGAAATTAACAGGCCAAAAGATCTAATCACCATGAAGGCTTCAAACCTTTGCTTTCTTACACCTGTTTCTGTTCCCTACATTTTTGATACCAGTTCTCTTTTTGGGGAAGGGGTGGAGCTGAGCCTCTGCTACCCAGGCTACAGTGCTCTGGCCTCAGCCTTAAACTCCTAGGCTCAAGCAATCCTGCTCTCTGCCTCCCTAGTAGCTATTGGTGCCTGCCACAATGCCTGGCTAATTTTTCTATCTTTAGTAAAGATAGGGACTGGTTCTTGCTCAGGCTGGTCCCAAACTCTTGAACTCAAGCCTTCCTGCCTCAGCCACCCAGAGTGCTAGGATTCCAGGCATGAGCCACCATAGTCAGCCTCTGAGACCGGTTCCAGTTATATCTTTCTTTTCCAAATAATTTTACAACATTTTTTTTTTAATGGTTCACAAATTCTTAGGTATATTAAGATGTCAGATGTTAATGCTGGGTACTCTTGTATTAATAATTGTGCTTTGTCAAAATCTCTTATTAGTACATACTATGGCCCATGCAATCAAAATTAAGCATATTAGGTCCATAGATGTGAAGAATCTAGTGTATGGAAAACAGTGGTCAATGAGAGTGATTATATAAAAATTAGCCCCGCTATTACTAAGGCAAGCTGGGAGAGCCAACACACACAAAGCCAGCTACAAAGCTGATGGGCAACCGTATTTCACCCAAGGGCACAACGCAGCTATAAAGTATCATGACAACTCCTTTTTTGAGTGACCTGCTTTTATCTCATGGAAAAACCTTGTCCTATATAATTACAAATGATCAGAAACTTTGCTGTTTGAATCATAAGAACAAGGAAATATCTCACTCTTGACTCAGAAAGGGGGCCTAGATTTCCTACCCAGGTGCAGAATTTCAGATTAGGATATTTTTATTAATTAATTAATTTTTAGAGACAGAGTCTTAGTCACTGGGGGATTGAGTGACATGGTGTCATAGATTACAGCAATCTCAAACTCTTGGGCTCATGCGATCATCTTGTCTCAGCCTTTGATAGGTGCCTGGCTAGTAGTTTCTTTTATTCTTTAGTAGAGACGGGTCTCACTCTTGCTCAGGCTGGACTCAAACTCCTGAGCTCAGGGAATCCACCCACCTTGGCCTCCCAGAGTGCTAGGATTATAGGCATGTGCCTCTGAACATGGCCTAGATTATGAAATTTTTAGACATAATCCAAGGCTATCTTAACTTTGTAATTTTCAAGGTAAGGGAGATGTAGGCCCAGTTCACACTCCAAACTTCTATATCCAGTGCTGCTTTGAGCTTATCAAAATACTGCTTCAGTAAATTCCACCATTCTCCAAAATGTGATACTAGATCTATCTCCTCTGTTTGGAGATACAGAAGGTTCCTCGCTGCAATGAGCCAATAAATACGACTTTGTAAGTTAGTCCCTACAAATCTTTGTCTATTGGGCTATGATAAGAGAAATACCTAAATTTCAAATTAGAACATATCAGAATTGCACATATTACATCCAGAGATACAAGAAGTATTACAGGTGGCTCACACCTGTAACCCTAACACTCTAGGAGACACAAGCAGTGGACTGCTTAAGCTCAGAAGTTTAAGACCAGCCTGAGCAAGACTGAGACCCATATCTACAAAGAATAGAAAAACTAGACGTGTGTTGTGGAAGGCATCTGTAGTCCCAGCTACTTGGGATGCTGAGGCATGAGGACTGCTTGAACCCAGGAGTTTGAGGTTGCTGTACCCAGGGTGACACAGTGAGACTCTGTCTCAAACAAACAAACAAACAAAAAACCAACTCTGTGTCATTGCATGGAGAAATGTCTAAATTTTGGATTAGAATACAGTAAGTATATTATTTATCAGAAACAAAAGTAAAGCAAAGACTTCAGTTCAAACACAGGACAGCAATGGTTTTCAGGCTTCTCTACAGAGTTCTAGGATTCTGCCTAGTTCAAGGACTCCACCTGTGGCCTCTTCATGACCTACAGTGAATGGAGGGGAATTCAAGCAGGTGGGTCTGAGACTCTAACCTGGTACTCATCTAGGGCTCATCTGCTTTTGCCTGCCATTTACATCTGTGTTTTTATGACAATGCGTATTTGAAAAGACGTTTCTACAGCAAGAAAAAAGTTGAAAGCCACTACTGGCGAAGACCATCTGAAAATCTAGGAGATTCACAAAATTCCAGAGGCCTTATGATTTTTCAGGCTTTTTTGCTTTTACTCCAACTTTATAAGTCAACTGATGGGTGACATTTGATTAGTGCTACTTAAACTATGTATGGCAAAGGATTTGCTTTTTTGAAAAAAACTTGCAATCCCTATACTGAACTAATATTTTTGTAAAAATACAATTGAAAAAAATTTGGGAGAAATGAAATGAAAAAATATACAAAAGTCAAAACTCAGTATTTAATTAGATCCAGCAGATATAAAATGTCAAACTGTTCTACAAGTTTCTAATATTTTTCATTTCTGTACTTAATCTGAATATTGACCTATCCCAAATAGAGGCTATACTGGTCCACAGGGCACATTTTGAGTTTACTTTATGTACACAGTTTAAAATTTGTTTCTAACCTAAGTGTCATCAAATAAATGCCATCTATAATCATATAACTGAACAAGACAATCTGGACTAATTTCCTCTCATTTCTGAATGAGAAAACGAAAGATATAATTTCTACCCTCTAGTAGAACGCGAGTTGAAATACAGAAGAAATTCTTAGCAGAAAAAAATCTTTAAGCATTTTTTTTCTAAAACGCTTAGAAAATGTTGCTATCTTTAATATTCATTTATTGGGTACCTACTCCGTGGCAGATTCTTGGATGCTAAGAAGATAAAAATTCCAGACTATAAGAAGATAAAAATTCCTGCCCTTGTAGAGCAAATGGTGGGCTGGCAGAGTGAAAGGAGAAATAAGAAATAAACAAGAAACATAAAAGATAAATAAACTATTCTTAACATTATAAGGCAACAAATGATTGGTGGGGAATAAACCCTGCCCAGAATGAGATAAGAAGAATCATGCGTAGAGACTGCATTTTTAAATAAGGTAATCAGGGTAGGCTTTCTTGGGAAAATAGTATTGGAGCAGGATTGGAAGGAAGTGAGGAATTGCGGGACAGAAACGTGGGCATCTTGGGAAAGATCATTGTAGGCAGATGGAACAGACATTGCAAAGTCCCTAAGGCAGGAACGTGCCCCGAGTCTTTACAAAACAGAAAGAGGCATGAGTCGGAGCGGACAGGAGAGAGGAGATGGGGAGTAAGGAAGGCATGGGAAGGAGCTGAGGTTCAAGTCACATGGTATGGGGTCATGCAGCCACGAGTGACCTTGGCATTGTACTCCGGAGGAAATGGGAATTGCTGAAGGATTCTGCTTAGGGGAGTAAAACGGACTGACTCCCAGTTTAGAAGCGTCTCTGCGGCTGCTGTGTGGATGGCAGGCGGTGGGGAGGTAAGAGTGGAAGCGGGAAGAGCGCTGTGAGGTTACAGAGAGCTGAAGGCAGCCCAGGCCAAGGTGGCAGCACCCAGGAGGCAAGAGGTACTGGAACTCTGGACAGTCTATGGACGGCACCAGTAGGATGTCTTAACAACTCAGATGTGGATGTGAGAGGAAGAAAGAGCATGATATCGGGTGCGGTGGCTCATGCCTGTAATCCTAGCAGTCTGGAAGGCCGAGGTGGGTGGGCTGCTTGAGCCCAGGAGTTCGAGACCAGCTTGAGCAAGAACAAACCCTGCCTCTAGATACCACCCAACCCCAGTGAGAAGGGCCCTCAGCACAAAGTCTCAAAACTGCAGATGCTGGCGTGGATGTGGAGAGAAGGGAACACTTTTACACTGCTGGTGGGACTGCAAACTGATACAACCTTTTTGGAAGGAAGTATGGAGAACCCTCAAAGAACTCAAGCTAGACCTCCCATTTGATCCTGCAATCCCATTACTGGGCATCTACCCAGAAGAAAAACAATCCTCTACCACAGGGAAAATTGCACTAGACGGTTTATCGCAGCTCAATTTACAATCGCGAAAATGTGAAACAGCTTAAATGCCCACCAACGCAGGAATGGATTAACAAGCTGTGGTATGTGTGTACCGTGGAATACTATTCAGCCACTAAAAAAGATGGAGACTTTACAGCCTTTGTATTAACCTGGATGGATTAACACATTATTTTAGTAAAGCATCACAAGAATGGAGAAATAAGAATCCTATGTACTCAATTCTGATGAGGACACTTAAGGTCCTAGCACACCTGGGGGGGTGGGGAATGGGGAGAGATGAAAAAGGGAAGGAGGAAAGAGGTAGGAGGTCAAGGGTGTGGTTCACCTTTTGGGGGTGGGACAAAAATATAAGATGGTCCTTATCTAACAAAAGCAAACAGTGTAACCTGGTTCTGTGTATCCTCAATGAGTCCCCAACAATAACAAACAAACAAACAGAAACAAAGAACCCCCTTTCTACTGAAAAATAAAACCAAACCAAACCAAACCAAAGAGAAAAGAACAACTAGTTGGGCATCACAGTGGGCACCTGTAGTCCCAGCTACTTAAGAGACTGAGGCAAAAGGATCTCTTGAGTCTAAGAATTTGAGGTTGCTGTGAGCTAAGATGTCATATCACTCTACCCAGAGTGACAGAATGAGACTGTCTCAAAACAAAAGGAAAAAGAAAAAACAGGACTCCTGTGATGTTTGGTCAGAACAAGTGGAGGAAAAGCAAGTCCCAGGGAGAAAACAGGATGTTCAGATAGACATGTAGGTTTGAGAAGCCTCAGACACATCGAGTGAGGTTCCCAGGGAGCCTGGAATGTGCCGGTCTGGACTGCGGCGGAATCTCACCTGCAGAGCCACACGTGGGTCTCACCTGGAGAGCCACATGTGGGGCTTGTCAGTACAGAGATTCAAGTCATGCCACCAGATTGCATCACCAGGGAAGTGAAGGTAAAGAGAGAAGGGACCAGAAAAGACTGAAGTCACAGCAAGGGGGGCTGAGGAGCAAGTGAGTGGGGGGTGGACAAACAGGAGAGGTGAGTCCATCGTGGCCAGACGGGAGACACTGTGGTAGCTGTTGAGCTGGTTACTCTCATTTTGGGTAGTGGAGAGGAGGGGATATAACTCCCTGGGTGCTAGTGCACAGGAAAGGGACACAGCAAGGTTCTAAAAATTCTAAACAATGGTGGTAACAACAAGGGAGACACTGCAATCCACTAAATGCTTCTCAAGAAACTGTTCCTTTTTTTTTTTTAAGTCATTGAAACTGTTTATTCCTACAAAGCTGCTGACACAAAGCAATGGTTCTGAACCAAAAGAAGACACTAAAATCACCTGGAGAGCTTTTTAAAATGTTAATTATCTTATTTGATTTTTAAGAGACAGGGTCTCACTCTATTGCTCAGTCTGGGAGAGCAATAGTGAGATAATAGTTCACTGTAGCCTGGAACTCCTGTGTTCAAGAGATCTTCCTGCTTCAGCCTGTTGAGAAGATGGGACTACATGTATGCCACCACTATGCCCAGCTAATTTTTAAAAGTTTTGATACAGATGGGGTCTTGCTATGTTGCCCACACTGCTCTTGGACTTGGAGGCTCAAGTGATCCTTAGGCCTTCAATACCCAAAGTGCTGGGATTTATAGGGATTAGCCACCATGCACAGCTTTGGAGAGCTTTTAGTTTGATTTTGATTTGATTTGATTTTTTGAGACAGAGTCTTATTCTATTGTTCAGGGTAGAATGCCATGGCCTCAGCCTAGCTCACAGCAACCTCAAACTCCTGGGTGCAACTGATTCTCCCACCTCAGCCTCCAGAGTAGCTGGGACTACAGGTGCCCTCCACCATGCCTGGCTGATTTTTCCATTGTGATTGTGATTGTCCCAATGTCGGGGGACTCACTCTTACTCAGGGTGGTCTCGAACTCCTGAGCTCAAGGGATCCTCTTGCCTTGGCCTCTTACAGTTCCAGGAGTCCAGGTATGAGCCACCATGCCCAGCTTGGAAAGCCTTCTAGAAAGACAAATAGTATCCCCTTCTAGAGATCATGATCCAGTAGGTGCAGCATAAGGCTGGACACGTGAGCGAGGCCTTCCAGCTTGATGGGCTCCAGGCCGTGGCTACACATGAATCTTGCCTGCACCTCAGGGACAAGAGCAATTTGTGACGCACCTCGGTGGATACCGAGGTACCAAGTAATCTTCCCTTTTAATTATGATTCTCACTATCGCTGTCTCCTTCACGCTTAACAGAAATAATCAAAACAAACATTAAGACTCGGCTTTTATAGATTTCTAGTTCTTTATAACAAACTGTAATTTGTTAAATATAAAGCAACATGTAGGGTGTTTTCACCCACGTGATCACATTTTAAAATATAAGGATATTATCACTGCATTCAAGATGGACAGATCCTTAAAACTGAACGCTCCGATCTGCTCATCATAGAGATGTGGCAACTGCGGCCCAGAAGAGGGAAAATAACTTGCCCAGGGTGCCTGACTGATGCTGGTGGTAGAATAAACTCTGAGAGAAGCTAAAGCAGACTGCACTCCAGGGGACTGGGCATTTCACTCTTTCTAATCAACACTCTCTGCAAATTGTTTTGAAGTATGGTATCAACTAATGTCTGTAGAGAACCGATATCTTTAAGTCCCCCCTTTTAAAAATAAAAACTTGTCCCTGACACTACAAAGTTGTATACTCTAATAACCTTATGGTGACTTTACAGTGACCAAGAAGAATGCCATGGAAGGCTTACAAAAGTGTCTTCTTTAAGAAAAAAAAATCATTTCACCATAAGGACATTTGCACTAGAATGTTTATTGCAGCTCAATTCACAATTGCCAAGATGTGGAAGCGACCCAAGTGCCCATCAACTCATGAATAGATTAACAAACTGTGGTCTATGGATACCACGGAGTAATATTCAGCCATGAATAAACAGATAGAGACTTTACATCTTTTGTCATTTACCTGGGTGGAGTTGAAACACATTTTTCCCAGTCAAGTATCACAAGAATGGAAAAACAAGTATCCAATATACTCTATACTAACATGAAACTAATATACAAACAACTATATACCCACAGAGAAGAAAAATAAGTATATTCTAGGGAGTGATAAGGGTGTAGAGGGAAAGGGGTAAGAGGAGGAGGGAGGGTGATCGGCAACTTCTCACCTAATGGGCACAATGTGAGGGTGTTCAGCACAACCCCTGGGTGAAGGGCTCAACTACAACTTGAACTTTACCTTAGAAATGGAAACAATGTAACCTAAACATCTGTACCCTAATATTAATCTAGAAACAAAGTGTCTTTTTAACAAAGCAAAAGGAGAAAGATGGAGAAATGAATCTTTAAATGAATCTTTAAAGTATCTAGTACCTACACACAGGTCTCTAGGGAGCCTAAGAGGGCAAATTCCTAGTATGCACCCATGCCAGAATCTTCTCAGTTCTTACAACTGTGTGCTTTGCACATTTGATGTCCTTTTGCAGAAGGGGAAGGCTAGATTCTGAGATGTCACTCACTGCAAGGGAAGAGGCGGGGGCTTAACACCAACTGCTTATCTTCAGACTCCAGTTAAATCCATGTAAACCCTGACACTGGAAGGTCCTCTTATATGCACTTGTGGTAGGTAGCATGATGGCCCCCAACGATGCCCACATCCTCCTCCCAAGAAACTGTGAATGTTGCCTTACAGAGTAAAGGGACTTTGCTGGGGTAATTATGTGAAGGATCTTGAGATGGGGAGACTGCCCAGATTATGTGTGAGGGCCCAATGTAATCACACAGGTCCCTATAAGAGAGAAGGCAGGCAGGACAGGCAAGGCCAGATAGATGTGGGGACAAGCAGAGGCTGGGTGATGTGAAGCCAGGAGCCAAGCAACACAGGCTGCTTTTAGGAGCTGGAAAAGACAAGGAAAGGGATTCTCCCCTGTACGTCTCCAGAAGGAACGTACACCCACCTTAGATTTCTGGCCACCAGAACGCTAAGATAATAAATTTATGTTGTTTTAAACCAGTAAATGTGTGGTAATTTGTTACAATAGCAACAGGAAACTAACACAATTTCCCTTACTTAGAAAGGATTTCAAGCTGGAAATCCTATGGGCATGAGAAGGAGCAACTGAGCTTGGTAACTTGTGTTCCCGGTTCCCAGATTCAAAAAAAGAAAAAAAAAAAATCACACAGATTAACTAGGAATGCTGCATTAGCATTCTCACAAGGACAGACGATCTCAAACCAGATACAATTTTAATTAACTATCATCCCTAGTTTCAATCCGACAAGCCTTTTTTAAAGTATGAACTTCCACCTTCAAGCATATTTTTTTCCACTCCAAGTCAAATGACCCATTTTCAAACATCAGGAGTCGCACTTAAACAAACAAACAAAAAAAACTTATTTCCTATTTCACATTAAAATCAGTGGGGGCCCAGGAGCGCGCGCTGACCTGGAGCGGTTCTAGGCGCATGGGGCCAGGGAGCCTCATGCCCAGGAGGGGGCGCCCACGCACACCAGGGGACAGCCTGCGCGGCTCCCCGGCTATTCCACAATGGCCTTGGCCGCCACGTCGGAGTTCCAGGGGGCTGGAGAGCCCGGCGGCTCGGTAGGCCTGCGCTCAGCATCCCAGACATCCACCGGTGTCGGGCAGTGTGTCGGGCGTGGGGTTTGGTGGCCTGGTTGGCCTGCAGGCAGGCCATAGGGCCAGTGCCAGGGCCTCCGCGGGCATCTTCTTGGGGAGGAAAGGAGGTCCTGGGAATTGGGGAGATGGAGAAGGCATGAATGTGCTTGTTTGCCCACGGTGTCTACTTTACTCATGAAAAGTGCAGCCATGCGGAGCGGCTTGCGTCCTTGGACTTGTAAGGAAGGTCGGAATTGGACAGAGATCAGAATCTTTCTGGAGAGGTGTTCTCCAGCATCGCTGACTACGAGGTGGTGACTGTTCTACCACAGATGCCTCTAAACTAGGAATTTCTGCGGGCTACCCTGTAGAAAGACGTTGTGTTGTACAGCCTCACAATGATATTGGCGTAGCATGAATGATGATGATCAAACCACAAACTGTTCGAAAGAAAGTTTTGGAGAACAAGGTCTTATTTTGCAATTGCAAACGTGACAAGAATAACGAAAAATGTCCCTCAGAAGGTCAGACTGCACAGGATGCCAAAGAATGTGTTCAAGAATGTGTGAGTTCATCAGCTTTACAGCCCCTGAAGCAAGGAATAGACGCCATGGAGAACCAGGAGACGCTCAGCGGGGAGGATATTCGTGTCTCCTGGAGGCTCAGACAGGCAGAGCAGATGGCTGAACTGTATTTTCAGATATTCGGGCTGGGGGGGTAGATGGGGTCCCAGCCCAGTACACCCAGACAGACAGCAGAAGGGGTTAGGAGGAGGCATTTACCAGTCACACAGGGGCTTAACAGCTAGAGAGGCTCAACTGTAAGGTGCTATGGTTTATACAATATACTGATACATTTTGTATGTCCAACAAATTCAGTTTTCATGAGATCATGGTGGAAGAAATGGTGGAAAGGGGACTGGAAAGAAGCACAAGATACATTAGAAAGAGATGACTGGTGAGAACAGCCCTTCTCTGTATATTTAAATAGCTATAATGTAGCTTCCTGGTGCTTGACTAGTTGAGGTGTTAATTCTGTGTTAAGACTCTTTTGCATGCATAATTTCAAAGAAAAATTTGGATTTTAAGAGCATTAATTTTTTTTTGTATGAGAAAAAGTAAAACAAAAAGAATTCTGTGGTTGGTTGATACCACTAATTCTAAGAAAAGAAGTGACTTTAAGGGTTTGTCACTTAAAGACATTCCCACCTACATAATGTGAGCTGAGATCATTAATAATTCTAGCATTCTGCTGTATTTAAATGAGTCATTTCCAAACAGATAATTTTACATATGATATATGTTGAAACATTAATTAACCCCTCAAAGGGAACAGGAATAATCCTTAGATTACAAACTGTTAAGTATAGTCTCTTTGTTAATGTTTTGGGTAAATGTAGTCTCATGGGGCCTTATCAAAATCCATTTTTCAATGTCTTTTTATTCATTCACGAGAAAATTAATTTATGCTTTTAGTTTCTCCTGAAGGTCCCTCAGGTACCCAAGACTGGGCTGGTCCTAGGTTTTGAAAGACACAACACACAGTGAACAGTAAATTGAACAACAAACACTTTCTAATGAATGTAGCCTGAATTAATTTCCCTAAAGACACTTGCAAATACCCTTCTCATATTAATCTTATTGTCCATGGATATTAGCCAGCCCTACTGATAAAGGTATAAACTGAGTTATTAGATTACTTATCTGGGAAAATCTCACTGAAGACTGGGATATGAAGGACTGGTGTTCAAATTTTCATGTATCTTTCAAAAACATCCATTATTGCAGCAGTGCCTGTGACTCAAAGAAATAGGGCCTCATATGCAGGAAGTGGCAGGTTCAAACCCAGCCCTGGCAAAAAAACTGCCAAAAATATATATATATACACACACACACACACACACACATGCACACACACTTATGTATATATTTCCATTATTTCAATGGAGTAAATGTATTTTGAAACCCACAATAACTCAGGCAACATTAAAGCCAAAACTAGTGACATGACAAATTCTGTAGTCACCATACATTAATACATTATATATTATAGCCCTACTATATGTTATGTTAGAAATGTTAGCTAACTCCATCTTTTTTCAAGGAATTATTTAAGTTATATCACAATTTTCATGAACAATTCTGTGAGGGCATTACTGCCTTCCTTCTCGATATCTTTCCTTGCCTGAGATCATACAGTCAGTACACAAGCAAGCACAGGCAATGACACCCCCTGACTCCTAGGCCCAGAAGCACCCCCACCACACATGAGCCTGATGACTGTTGAGCAGTCTGCTCCTATTAGGCAATGGTGATCAGTATAGTTTCCAAACAAATTCACTGCACCTGTTGGTTAGCTCAGCTCCAATTCCTGGCTCTAACCGAGTGATTTTCAACCCATGTGTCATGAGAGGATCTTAGGTATGCCCCCCAATTTTTTAAAGATCACTAATTATTTTTAAAAGAAGTTCAAAGTGTAGTAAGTATATTCTTTACTATTTACTTTTATACTATTTTTTTCTTTAAAAAATCAACATAATTTAAATGTGAAGTTTGACTATAGCTTTGAGTGTATTGTGAGATAAAAAAGGTGGAAAAGTACTGCTCTAAAGCAAACTTCCCCAACCTTATCCAGCAGTCCTGTAACATAGAATCACCAGATGGAGGGGAAGGAAGGGGAATGTAGGGGAGTTATTATCGTGCAGTAGCTATGAGTTTGTGCTGTGGAGGCAATGGATCTGAGTCCAAATCCAAGTCCCACCCAGAGGGTGCAGGGACTCACACCTGTAATCCTAGCACCCTGGGAGGCTGAGGAGGGAGGATCCCTTGAGCTCAGGAGTTCAAGACCAGTTTGAACAAGAGAACCTCCCACCTCCATCTCTACTAAAAATGAAAAAATTAGCCAGGCATGGTGGCTACTTGGGAGGCTGAGGCAGGAGGATCACTTAAGCCCAGGAGTGTGAAATTGCAGTGAGCTGTGATGACAATACTGCACTCTACCCAAGGCAGCAGCGTAAGACTCTATCACAAACAAACAAAAAAAACCCCACCAAAACAAATCCCAGCTCCTCCAACTAGTCTATGATCTTGTACACATAATCTGACTACTTCCAGTTTCTGTATCTTTATCAACAAAATTAGGCTATTACCTAATAATAGCTACTAACATTTAATAATTCTTTGGTCTCAGAGCTTTCCTTGTATCATTTCACTTCCCCCTTACCACAGTCGTGACCCCCATGTGACACAGGAACTTTGTTATAAGGAGGTCAGCTAACTTGCTCAAGCTAACAGCAGTGCCAGAACATGAATTGAAGTCACCTGGCTCCAGGACCCACATTTGCTCAAGAGGTGCTTGTGACCAGGAAAGCCTCTTCTTGAGAGAATCAGTAGAGCTGAGCAAATCAGACTTTTCAAGGCCCAGGAATCAATTTTTTTTTTTTTTTTTTAAGTATACCAGAGATATTCTATGATCAGGTAATTTTGGAAATCACTACAATGGAACAAATATCAAGAGAAAAACTAAATAACAACCAAATGACCTACGACTCGTGTGTAAAATATCCTCTTACTGGGGCAGTATCAGTACCTGGATGTCCCCAGGGATATTCACCCTGGGTACTGTAGCTGCTCTTTCTATTTGGCTCTGGTGGATGGGAGCTCCTGCCCTGGGGCCCGTTCTCCTAAGCACCTACCCTGACAACCTGTGGCACACAAAGTGGACTTGAGCAAATACCATTCAGGTTTGAGACCCAAGTCTGTCACTTCCTTTCTAGACATGTCACCGGATGAGTCACTTTTTATCTCTGAACCTCCATCTTCTCATCCATAAAACTGAGATATGAGAAGATAGAGGTTCAGAGATAGAAATTAAATGTAAAGTGCCAAAAAAGGATGAAAAACGTTACCGCTTAAAAGTTCAGATCATTGCTAACAAGCCAGTTCTCCAGGAGTAGAGGCTCGTGTCCCCAATGGCTGTAGTCCATACGCAGTCACTGGTGGGCAGGGGGAATAAAGCTTAGCTGTCCCAACTTCCTGGAGATGATCCAAAATGTCTAAAAAGAGAATTTTTCTCCAAGATAAACTTTATTTCAAACTTTTAACTACCTGCCAAGAGAGTGCTTGCTACTTGGGAAAAATTAATTTTCCAAAATTTCACAGAAAACAAGTTAGCAAGGAATGTGCTTTATCAGGGAATTGGTAAGGAAGCCCTTTAACCCTGGCTAAAGATTAACGATGATAACTAGGTTATTAAACTGGAGCCTTGTTGGTTGAACCCACTGTATTTTGAAAGAGTTATAAAAACTCTGATTCCCCAGTTTGTGTATAAGGGCAACCACGTGTGAAACAGCCTGTCAGAAACGCTGCTGCCCATTATGTTCTAGACACTGGACTTTCCACACATTGTTACACTACCAGATCCTCATTGTAGCCCTCCAAGATTTTTTTCCTATTTTGTACAGTTACCAACTGAAATTAAGTAGCACGCCCAAGATGACACAGCCTGGAGTTGGCAATTCTGACTTGGTACAATTCTGACTTTTTGGAGGCTACAGAAGTTGTGCACAAAGGACAATCATACTAACTCAAGAAGCCTAAAAAGCAAATTTACTAATTTATGCTTAGCTTCAGGCTGGTCATCCACACACAGCATTCCTTCCTTACGGGTGTGGCCACATAGGAGAGCAAATTATAGGTCAGAAAGTTTAAACCTATGCAGAGAATTACAGATTCGTTCAATAGGAATTTCCACTCAACAAGGGATGTGGATTGCATACTTTTCACTATTCCATGGAGAATAGGGGGCCTGTTTAGAAGCGGGAAGACATGGAGAATTACTGCCACCATTTCCTCACTTCCCATACAGATCCCACCATGTAACTAACTTTACTTTTTTTTCATTCTACTAACTTTAAAACACACACCACATGACAATATAACCATTGCTTATATTCCAGGCATTAAGATCAACGTTGGATGTTTCTTTTTTTTTTTTTTTTGTTTTTTGGAGACAGAGTCTCATTTTGCTGTCCTGGATAAAGTGCTGTAGCATCACAGCTCATAGCAACCTCAAACTCCTGAGTAGCTGGGACTATAGGTGCCCGCCACAGTGTCTGGCTAGTTTTAGAGATGGGATCTTGCTCTTGCTCAGGCTGGTCTCAAACTCCTGAACTCAAGCAATCCACTTGCCTTGACCTCCCAGAGTGCTAGGATTAAAGGTGTGAGCCACTGTGCCCGGCCCATGTGTGTGGGTTTCTTTTTTTTTTTTTTTTTTATTTGACCAATTGCTTTATTCTTATGTGCTTTATTTCTTGAATCTTTACATAAATGAAATTATATTGTACATATTCTTCTGTAACTTATTTTCTTTTTTCTTTTCTTTTTTTTTTTTAATAATTTTATTGAATCATAATTATGTACATTGGTGCAATCACAGGGCACGATTCATATACATTCAGAAATATTTTGATCATACTGTTACAGATATCCTTCATGGCATTTCCTTGATC